>VWZX01003771.1:98227-112178 GCA_013399015.1 Galbula dea
TCTTCTAGTACCCTGTCCCATGAGATTTCCCCTAGCAATTTCTTGAAAAGATCGAAGTTGGCCCTATTGAGGTCTAGGGTTGTGATCTTAGTACATATCCTGTTTCTACCACACAAGATCCTGAATTCTACCATCTCATGGTCACTGCAGCCAAGGTTGCCCTCAACCTCTACCTTTTCAAACAGACCCTCCTTGTTAGTTTGTGTCATGTCCAGCAGTGCTCCCCTCTTAGTGGGCTCATCCACCACTTGCATCAAGAAGTTATCATCAATGCACTGGAGGAACCTCCTGGACTGTGAATGGCTGGCTGAGCAGGCTTTCCAGCAAATATCACTTGTTGCTGGAAGAGCTATGTTTTTCCTTACTGGGTTGTAAGACAGGCTTCCAGTTCAATATATTGCAAATTACTGATACATTGCCTGCATCACTGAGTGCAGTTGATTGCATTGCCTCTTTTGGTCTCCTCTGACATACATAATGCTGACCTTGGGGCATTCCTAATGAGCTGATGGAGTTCCTTCTCATTTATATTGTCTCCAACCAAAAGTCAGTCAGGAATTCTGTTCTTCCTTTCACATGGGAGTTTCAATAAAATTCTTTACAGCAAAAATCAATTTTGTAAGAAAACCATGCAGCTAGTGTCTTTCAGCAATCCATTCCAGTTGTGTTCTTTTTAGTAAAAGAACAACAAAAAAAAATCAGTTTAGAGGGAAGAGTAGAGAAAGTGCTTGCTCTTTAATGTATTTGCATTCAGGATTTCATTATTCTTGAAGCTATTCACTTGTTTGATTCAGTTTCACATGGCCTCACAGCAAGATTTTCCATACGAAAATTACCAGTTTGGAAGGAATGATTTTAAGGTCTCCAGCACTTTATGTGACAAACTCTAAATGCAGTGTAAATTCAGATGATTGACAAAGAGAAGAGGGAGCGAGGAGAAGCACTGCTGTTTTACAGTGCTGCCAAATCCTCTCTCAAATACAAAGGCAAAAGTGTTTTCAAAAAAACTCTTTAAAATTCTCTTGGAAGGCTCTTTTGTTTCTGAAAGCTGTCAGAACTGCTAAAAAGATCTTTCAGGAGCAATAACAAGAAAAAAAAAAAGAAAAAAGAAAAGATTTTTTTAAAGTTGGAGCTTTAAAAACAAGACTTAAAAATTTTCCATTTCAAGTGCTATTTCATTTAAACCACAGTTTTTATAGAGAGCCTTATACAGAATGTAGCAGCAGAAAATTGCCCTGCCCACAGTTTGGTCTCATTTGCCCAAAGGAAGAGCAGAGGCTGGAAGAATGATGGTTGCAGGGGAGCTTCAGGTTGACTTCCTGGAGGTGGCCTTGAAGACCAGGCTTGCCTGCTGTGTGACAGGGAGTTTGCATGTATGTAACATGGCAGAAGTGCTCCATTGATTGAGACAGCAACCTAAGCACCACCCAGAACTGATAGTTAGTCCAGCTTATCACCTTCTGGTGAATCTTCTTTCAGAGCAATAAAGATGAAGACTGTGAGTTTGTCATGCACCTAGGCAGACAGTAATATACCAAGAGAATTTTATACTCCTCCCCCTTGCTAATAAAACACAACTTTTATTGTTTGAGGCTTACAAAACTGAATCCTTCTACCTCTTAAGTATTGGCAAAGGGTTCTTTCCTTCCAAGCCAGTTTGAGTCTCTGATGGCTGCAGGACACATGGCTGTCACCCAGGCAAAGGAACACATGGAGCGTCCTGGAGGCCTTTTCCTGCTCTATTAATTGACCTGTACTAGTGTAGCCCTAGAGGAAGCAAAAAAAAAAGCCCTCATCCACCCAATTGGAAGGTGTGGTCAGATCCCCACCACAAAAATGTGCTAAGTCAGAGATTATGCTGCGGCTGACTCATGTAATGCTGCATCAGAACTTCATTGGCTATACTAAAAAAAGCAGAAAACAGTTGATTCATTTTATATTAAGCCACTGTGTGGTTACTAGCTGAGTATAACTCCTTGAGGATAGTCTGGGGTTTTTCATATGGAATTAGCCATTTTTTTAATTGTTAACCTTGAAAATGACAGTTAAATGTTTCCACAGTCAGAGATTCTGTTGTGTAACTCACACCTTGAGTACCAAACCAGATCTTTCACTCTAGAGCTTGTAATATGAAGTAAGATAAAGCAAAAGAAGAAGAATATGAAGCAAGAAGGTGGGATTTTTAATCTTCAGACATCATTAGTCTCCCAGTCTAGGTGAAATACAGAAGTCCAATTTTCTGTTAGCAAGATGTTAATCTACAACAGAGCCTTAGAGAGGGGCAAAAATTCATGCTCTAGTTATTGCCAAAGCAGTTGACTCCCCTTAAGCAAGTGAAGCTCTCAAATAATCAATCTGAGTAACAAGAAGTAGGTGCCTTCCTCAGCTCAGCCCTACCCAGGATGTTCTCTTCTCTCCTCTGTAAGGCTAATGGCAGCACGGATCTGCATCTCTAAAGCAGTCAAGCAGCTGGGAAGTCATTTGGCTACTCTGCTCTGGCAAGATGGCCTTGAGACAACGCTGGACACATCCAGCACAGCTTACTTTTCCCTGCTGAGGAGCAGCAGAGGTGTATGGATAAGACTCAGCACCATGCAGGTTAGACTGGAAGGTTTTTACAGTATGAGTATAGGAAGCTCATCAAAGGCTGAGTGAATATTTTACTTGCCTCCCTTTGGAGACAGAGAATGTGTTAGTGTGGCAATTTGCCTGTTCCTGTATCTAAACCCTTCCATAAAAATATTGATCTATTCCCTTTGAGCCTACTGTAATATATGGATTTCAGCAAAGCTCCAACCTCCCTGGAAACACTTTGGATTTTCCTGGCCCATAGTCAAGAATGGTGTGCGTGTGCAGGGGCACAAATTATTAAAAGGTTTGGAATAAAAAACCCAACCAAATCAGAACTACCTATGTCTCTTCAGAAAACTGACAGATACTTCACTAGCTAAGTGGAACAGGCAGAGTTCAGGAGTAGAGATAAGCAGTAGGAGGGAGAAAGTTACAACAGAACATCCAATATGATTCCCTGTTCTTTTTCAGAAAGTTTTTAGCACTCATGAGATTTAGTGACAGAATTTTGTAATGTTTTTTGTCCCTGCAGCCAGGGCTTTATATCCCATAAACTGGAAAGTGAAAGTTGTCTGAGGTCCCTGGAAAACTCCAAGTCCTTTTTCTCAACTTAGTGAGGCCAGGAAAACCTATGTATGTGTCATTTTTTTTTCCCAGTTTTGGACATTTTTTGGAGTTTATTAAGCTTGTAAGAGGCAGAAGATCCACACCACAGTCATCTTCGTACAGCTGATGCCTGTGTCAGGAAAATGTTTCTTTTTTTACTCCCTCTGTTCAAGAAGGAATAGAAGAAAAGAAATTTTGGCAGAGTACTGGGTAGCCAGGCCCTGAAAGTAGAAGTCATGATCTGGCTCAGCCTGTGGACATAACCCAGCCCCACAGAGAGGTAATTACATTTTGGTAGCTCAGCAGACTGTACATAATTATACTCAAAGGGGGATTACTACCTTGTAGGAACAATATAATGATGCAATGGTAAGTGCATAGTGTATGCCTCAAACCTAAATTCAAAGCTGAATGACATAACCCCTGCTGCTACCTGCTGCACAGATTAGATGTCCCTGTGGGAAAAAAAGTCCTGTATGAATCAGTTTCCAACAGAGATGTCACTCGTTCAGAGATAGGTAACAAATACAGTTTTACTCCATCCAAGAGATGGAGAAGTGAACACTTGCTAGAAATAAGATTTTGAATGTGAAAGGGACAAATACATCACTTGCACTGCCTGCAACTTAACATGCAATCAGACAATGCCTTCCAATTTCTCCCTTTACAGCTCTTCCTTATCCTGGAGACCTGCACAATGGTTCCAGGGTCCAGAGCAGCTTCCTGCTAAACGTGACACATCAAACTAACAGCAGAAAATTGCAGGGACACAATGCACGTAGCCTTAGGCACAGGCAATTATGTATGAGACCCTTCAGGGCTTCCCTGACTCTTCCTGTTCCCCTTCCCCTATCTGCAGAGCCTCTTGTACCTTCTCCCCACCTGCCAAGCAGAACACAGAATGCTTGCAAGAAGAAGATTTTTCTGTGTGCTACAGAAGTGAACTGTTGGTAGAGGTGACCCCAGCCTGCAGGAAATCCATCTGACTCAATTAGATTGAGCAGCAAGGCATTCATGGGCTTGTTTGCCCTGTTTAGGTACTACTGACTTTGGATGAAGACTCCAGCTCCCTTACACAGACACATTTCTCAGTTGTTGAGCTTACCAAAACCTACTTACCCATCCCACTTCTTGTCAGTTAGCTTTTGAAACATTCAAGCTCAGAGCATAAAGAGACACTGACAAGTAGCTCTGACTAACATGTCGTGATAGAAGGCAGGCAGCTGTTGGGAGGCAACCCCAAATGCCTTCCATCCTCAGCTGTCTGTCGGTGCCCACAATATCCTTTCTTGTATCATAAAAGCTACCTATTGTGCATAAAGTCTTCTTTGGCTTCACATAAGCCTGGTGGTCCTTGAAGTGCTGTTAAGAGTGGATGTGAGACCTAAGCGCAGAGATATGAGAGGAGTCTCCAAATGATATTTCCTCTCTTCACAGGTCTACCTTCTATCAGTTTGCCCTTTGCCTCCTAACAATTTACAAGGACTCCATAGTCATACAGTTTAGTTTTAGGTAGTTCTACAATGAGCAGGGAGTTGGTGATCCTTATGGTTCCCTTCCAACTTGATATATTCTGTGATTCTATCATTCCTTACCTACTCTCCTAGACTTGAGAGAAGACGATCCAAAAGAAGGAAGTGTAAAATACAGATCTTTCCCTTCCCTTAGCAAACAAAGAAGCAAACAAAAAACCCCTCTGAAAATCCTCACACATTGTGAAGACAGTATATGAGGTGTGTGATGCTTTGCTTGTGCTCTTGTCATCTATGTAAAACTAGAAGGTTGAACTGATAAAGAAAGGACAGTTATGGCTGGTATGTCTAAACCACAGAGGAGGTAGCAACAGAATTGCAGAACCATTGAGTTTGGAAGACACTTGCGGAAATTCTTTCATCAAGGCCCATGCTCAATCCTGGGTCAACCATAGCAGGTTTTCAAGGACTTGTCAGTCAGTTTTTTAGTATCTCTAAGACTGTACAACATCTTTGGGTAGCCTGTTCCAGTCTTCCCTCAGAATAAAAAAGGTTTTTTCCTTGTATCTGGGGAAAATTACCTGTATTTTAATTTGTACTGTTGCTTCCTGTCCTGTTCCTGGGCTCTGTTTAGAATAACCTGGCTCCACCTTCTTTACACCTTCCTAACATACACTTATGAACACTGCTAAGGCAATCCTGAGACTGTGCTTCTCCAGGCTGAACAGTCTCAAAATTGTTTTTTCTTGAATGGGATATGCTGCAGAACTTCCATCACCTTAGTGGCATTTTGCCTTACTCCAGTATCTCCATTTCTCCCTTGTACTGATGAGCTGAGTGCTTTACCTAACACTCTAGATGTGCCTCATTAGTGCTGAGTAAAGAGGAAGTATCACCACCTGGGATCTGCTGGTGATGCTCTTCCTAATGCAGCCCAGGATATTGTTGACCTTTGCCATGAAGATGCAATGCTGGCATCAGGATTTACAAGGTCTCCTCTCCAAATCTGCTTTCTAACTCGTCAGTCCACAGCCTCTACTTGGTGTATGAGGTTGTTTCTCCCCAGGTTCAGGGTTTAGCATTTCCCTTTGTTAGTCTGCATGAGGTTCTTGTTGGCCCATTTCTCCAGCCTGTCAAGGACCCTCTACATAGCAGAGAGTGCAGCTGAAAATGCTAGAGCCTACTCCTTCATAGCAATAACTTCTGTCATGGGAGAAAAGAGAGGTGACAGAGCAGGAAGAAAGGCAGCTGGAGATGAACAGCAATAGGTAGATACAATGGGGATGGAACTGCAAGGCTGGAGTGAATAAGCAGCAGGAGAGGAAAGGAAAAGTCCTTCTGTCATGAGAGTATGACATCTCAGCCAAGACAGGCATAGCTTCCCTGTCAAGTGTGCAGGAGTAATGAGGAACAAAGAAGTAACTCTTTCCACTGGTGGGGCTGAATACACAAAAATAAATACTCTTTCTTAACAGTCTTATTAAAACCAACTAAATCTATATAAACTTATTTAAGGGTATCTATTTAAATATATTGGCATTATTTATGTGTACACAGGCCTTCAAAATTAACTTTGGTTAAACACATCATTTAGACAGAAGTTTCAAAGGAGGCAAAAAGCAAACCCACACCCCAAACACTTCTTTTAATTGGGATCTGAGTGTCCAGCTCTAGGGCACTTTTGAAGTCCTCATCTCCGTGCAGGCAGCTGATCCAATCCTTGGGCAGCAACCTTCAAGGAACACCTCTGCCAGGAGGTCTCTATAAAATACTGGCTTAGTTTCCAAAAAGTGTGCTTTCAGGGAGAAGATGTGGGCAAGCTTTTGACTGAAAAAATAGAAAGTGCAGCCCTTTGACAAATTAAAGGTGGCAGGGACCTAAAGTGAAAGGGTGGAGGCTAAGTGCCAAAAAGTAAATAGAAATCTGAATGACAAAGTATAGGTGACATATAAGCTTTAATGAATGCTATGTCAGGTAAGGCATCCAGAGGGACATCAACAAACACTCTTTGCCTGGGTCAACGTGTATTCAATGCCCTATAGTAATTTTAAGTGTCAGAGACGCCTGACAAAAGAAAAACCAACCAACCAAAGAATTATGTTGCCAATTATTTAGGTTTATCTTGCTAAACATGGTGAAAGTTTTGTCTTAGAGAAAACAGTGTTGCTTCTACAGAGAAAAAGAAATTAGATGAACCATTAGAGTTCCTGGCATGTCTCAGGAAAATGATTAAACCACTAGATATAGTACCACATATATCCTCTACATTTTAGATATTTGTTGCACAGAAGGATTTCAGGACACAGAGCTTCACTGTTGTTTAGGCACTGTGCTTGGGAACCACAGATTTAGGCCACTTGTGTCTATAAACTTTTTAGAATGTAACGGTTCGCATATGCTGTGATGATAGACTGCAGCAACTGCTGGACAAGCATTGGAAAGGTTTTATTACTCTGAATAATACTACACTGTGAAAAAGTTCAGAATGAAATCATCGGTGAAAGAGAGAAGAGAGCAGAAATTCTAAGTGCCAGATGCACACACATTGCAGTCAGGCACTAATGGACAAATAAGTCCCTACAATGCCAAAAGAGGATTTAAGCATAATAATATGTTACAGTGGTGGTTTGTGGTGAACTCTTTGATACTTTTAAATAATGTCAAAGGTAATAAATATGTTCTCCAATTTCTAAAAAAAAAAAGAAATAAAATTGAAAACCTTTCCTGATTTTCCTGTCTTAAGTGTGTAAGCAAAAGAAAACCAATACAAATACATATTGTAACTGGCAGTTCCATAAGTAATTTGACATCTCCATAGTATTCAAAAAGAAGATTAAAAAATAATAACAAAAAAGATAAAAAATTTAGCTGGGAAATGGCTTATCACTTTATAGTGTACTGGTAATAGAATTCTTGATCCATATTGTCAGTAGTGTCCATACAGTCACTATCTCCCAACAGGGATTGAAGGATTTGTTTTAAGTATGAGGAATGTTTCCTGTTCTTTACTTCAGACAAATCACACACAGGAGTTTTTGTCCAATACATTTTCAAAGAATCCAAATTCAACTTCAAAATGCAATTTCAAAGAATCTCACTGAACTATGGCTTACTTCAACCCTGAAAAATGTTGAAAAAGCTGAAGACAGTGCCTCAAGCAGCTATTCTGGATATAAAGGCTAGACCCTAGAAATTCCTGTTGACTCCTGTTTCAGTGAGTTTCACAGACACCTAAGAACTCTGAGGTTTGGGCCCTAAGCTGTGGCTGGCCCCTTAGCTTATATTCAGGAACCAGAGAGGTGGCTTTCCATGAGTGCTGCTTGGTTCCTGACATAAAATTTGCTTTATGACATAAAGTCTGTTGTTTGTATTTTATTTGCAATAAGCCTTAAAATCCTCTCAAAGCACAAGCTCTAGAGTGAAGGGGGAGTTAAGGGGGAAGAAGGAATTAGATCAAGAGGAAAGTCTTTTGTTAGTTATGCTAGGAAGAATTCAGTATCCTACACCCTCAGCCACAGTAAATGCTTGTCTTTCCAGTGGTGACAAGGGAGCTGTCAAATTAAAGCTGTTCAGAGTCCAGCTGGTATTTTTGGTGGCATCTTTTCTCCCTTAAAATAGTAGTACTGTACCTGAGAGAGCTGCAGGAGTGATGCTTGGGTTTTACTGTTTTAAGGTACCTACTTTTTTCTACTTGCCAGTCAAATTTCCCATATCAAGTCCATTTATTTGGCCCAGAAAGATCACCATAATATACGGGGAAATTCTGGCAGAGCTGGAAGTGCCTATATTCCTGCCCTTCTGCTCACTGTTGACATGCAGGGTGGGAAATGGCCAAAGGGAGAGGGCAATTCTTCTGCCAGGTATATGCTGCAGCAATCACCAGCCTGTGCTTCTGTAAGCATAAGGCTACCAGCCAGCAATGCAAAGCCAAAGTATCTCCTTTTACCACAGGTTCCTTCCTCATGCCTGGAGGATTTCTGAAGGGGAGTGTCATGTCCATTCCCCTAATACATCCTGCACGGTGAATGTGTGAGGATTTCACTCAACAGATTCACATGAAGTCACAAGTACTGTTGTGCCAATTAGCAGTGGAGTGATGGGTTTAAATAGCTTCTGTTGTTTACAGATGGGCTGTCAAGACTGTCACTGGATTATGACTATTTTTAATAGCAGCATAATCAAGTAAATTGACTGCCTGTGTTCAAAACTGCCATGAGGAGCCTACTATACAGATACAGTACTTCAGAAAAATCCCTTTACAGGAGTTACTCATTGAGAACCAAAATAAAATGCAGACTCCCATGTGCCATGAAGACATTATTCATTCATGACAACATGAGTTGCCTTTGATGAGCTCTATTCTGAGCAAAAGCAGCCACTGAAAAGTTACATGTGGAGGCACAGTAGGGACTGGTGCCGACAGTGAAATTATAGTAACCACCAAAAAGTATCTCAGCTGTAACTGCATTTGCCACACACAGCCTTGGTGGGATTGACAGAAACTCTAGGAGAAAGAAAATACTTTGGCTTTGCTAGACCATCTGTGGAAGCCATGTGTTTTGCAATAGCTGATTTTTAGTCAGAGTCAGAAATCCTTGCCACGTACAAATACTAAGGCAGCCAACAAAGAGACAAAGCATCAACTTTGGGATTTGCATCATGAGGTAACATGGTGCAGCTGAAATAGGCTTTGGTGAGACTCCTAATGCCCATACATGTGAGATGTTATTAGGGTCCCTTTCTTTTCTACCATGACCAGACATTTTTGGAATTGATTTAGACCCTGTTGGATTTTTTCCTCCAGACAGGTGGGTAGATTAGGATGATTAACTAAAACAAACCATAAATATTAATGCATTAGAGAGAGATATTTTGCACTAATGTATGTTGTAAACCGTCATTTAAACCCTGATTAACCAAAAGTTAACATGCTGTCTCACTCTGTGTGAGGCAGCAGCCAACCAGAGAGCTGACTGAAATGTCCCCATTATAATATGTGCTTCCATGGGGAGGAGGGAAGGAGAAAGATGAATAGCACACATGATAAGTTTGTTCTGACATGCCACTAGGACTTGTTGCAAACCAGACAGCTGGCATGTGCTTCTTGATCCCAGAATGTATTGGTACCTAGAGTCAAGTCTGTATTCCCCCGCTGCAGAGATCCTCCGGTCTATACACAAGACCTTCTCACTCAACATCAAGCTTGGTGTAACTAGGGACACCATCATTTCCCAGGTACATGACTCTCCATTTGCTTTTCCTGGAAAGCAAGGAGTTTATAATGGACACATCATTTGTCACAAATTGCTTCTGTGAAGGAAGCTAGCAGATACTTCCTCTGGAGGCTGCCAAAAGCACATGCTGTGATTTCCCTCAGGATGCTGTCATTCAAAACCAGCTAAGCAATCTGAGTGAGAACTCTGCATCTTTGTCTGATTTATGAGTAGTGAATATTCTAAAGCCAGTCCATTTTTGTTTCATATATAGCATCTACCCATAGCTTGATATTTTCTGGCCCTTGATTTATGGAAGAGGGCTCTTAGAAGCACTTTACCTGTACCAGACAATATTAATATGAAGTCCCTTTTTCTTTAATAGGCTGCAAGATTCTCTTAGAACATGGTGGTTCTGGGTGTGCTCCTGTCATTAATTTAAACCACTGGAATGTGTGAGAGACATACAAACACAGCCTGCAAAAATAATGAAAGTGGATATGCCTTGAAAGCTAAGCAAATCTTCATGGGAAGTGTCTCAAGTTTCCCCTCAGATGTGTCTGCAAAGTGCTCTCCACAGCTCAACTTTCTCGAGAGTATCACTTGGATCAAGTGCCTGCTTTGCTATCAAATAAGCTGCACCACAAGGACTATGAGTGAAGATTTAGAGATTAGTCACCAAGGAGTCCCCAGACACTGTGCTTAATAAAGACGACAAAAATGAGTCTTGCATCATGTGCTAGAAGTGGCCAAACCTTTACCTTCAGGAAATCAAGCTAAGGGAAGACATGAATAAAATATATTGATTCAGTCATATATTCACCTGCCAGTAATCACCACCCCTGTTTTACTTGGATGCAGCCTAAGACATGTAGCTTTCATCTGGAATAGAAAGGTAATGGAATGGAAATTAGGAAAGCTCCCTTAATATAAGTTAGAACCATTTTTGTAATATGTTCCTTTGCACCTAATATAGGGAGATAGAATAATTGTTTAATTGTAAGAGAGGAGTCCAGACTTCATTCCAGACAGGATAATAACTAAATCTTGCAGATGCATGTGAATGTAGAAAGGAGATTATATCAATTATACATATAAGTAATTTAATATGGGACAAAATATGTGAGAAAGCAATTGCAGGGAAGATGAAAAGTCACATTGCATAAAAGTACCCAGCATTACTTTGTGAATGAGCAATGCTGTGTGTCATTCAACTGTTGGAAAGAACCAAGAATGTCACGGTGACAAATTCTTCATACATTACAGAAGATTCTGCTGTGCTTGAGATTAATTCAGCTGGCTTCTAGTGAGCATTAGAGAGACAGAAGCAAGAGGTTCGCAGGGAAAGACCCAGTCGGGACGTTACCTTTAATATGATACAGCCATTCCAGTTCAGAACCCTGGAACATGAATAATATCAAACCTATGCCAACAAGCCTGGATTTCATGGTAAACAATTAACAAGTGAAGAATTCACACATTTAACTTCTGTGTTGCTTTTCTGTTTCAATAACCACTGTTCAATGGCAGAAGAAAAAATAATCAGAACCTCCCACCTTCACTAGTAGGAGAGAAGAAAATGTATTTTCTCCCTGAAGTTAGGAAGGAGTACAAGTGGGTGTATGTATGAAATATGCTAAATTTTTCTCCTGAAGGCTTTACTTTTGTGTCATGTAAAGAATGAAAACTGAAAGAACTGTTGTAGTGCTAGAACACAGAATATTATTAGAATTAAAAATATGCCATTCAGAATTTACAAACATGGAAAAATTTCAGTTGCATTCAACTATTGACAAAAGAGAGAGAGGTATTATCAATAGCTTTTTAATTTTTTTTTTTCCCAGCCACTTCTACTTTGTTTGCAGCCATGAATGAAAATGGAGGCTGTAAAAATCCTATTAATAAAGGTTGATTTCTATGTGGAGTAGGCATGGGGTGAGCAACATATACTAACAGACCAAACCTTGACATAGGAGATTTGAATAACTGTATATGTATTTTGGGAAACAAGATATTGGAAGCATCAGCTGTCAGCATTAAGGCATGACTTTTGGCATCATAGTACAGCATTACTCAGTGCCTATGAGGCAGTCCAGAAATTGAAGTTACGATAATGCATTAAAATATACTGACAAAACTATATAAAACAGTGGAAGATATTTTGCAGCAAATGCACTCTCTTGAAGTTATTCAACTCAATTTGTCCGTGGAAAATATAAAGGTCAAGGGGCAGTTGAAATACTTCCACTTTACTGGGAGTATTTTCTGCCATACATAGTCTCACTGCTTGTCAAATATGAATAGAGGTGGCAGATCCTAGCTGAGGTGATATTCTTTCTCTTGAGTGACTTCCATTGCATCTGGTCCCTAATGAAAATTGATCAATTTTAGGAAATGCTAGTGACTTTTTATCTCCATTTTTTTGTCTTTCTGTTTAGACACAGGTTCTTTTATCTAACTAAGCCTTTTTTCATTTGTAAACATCAGTCATGACCACTTCTTTCACTGAAGAGAATAATCAAGGATATAGCCACTAATGAAGATGATCTTTTATTATCTAAGCTGTCTGATTACATTACAGCTCAAAACTGATTTGAAGAAAATGAACCTCCAAACCCCCTTGCTTTCTAACACTGCTCACAGAAGTGGCAGGCTAGGTATGGCTGGGATTGGTGTCAGTTAAAGACACTCAATAACACTGAAATGTTATTAAGCAGGTACTCTTTCAATGCAGCGCTGGACACACAGGGGATCATTCCTCCAAAATTGTGTGTAATTCTGTTAGTTTCTTACACCTCTTATATACTATATGTACATACATGATTTACATTATTTTCCAAGACCCTTGTTAATAATTACACAGTTTCCCAGAAGCCATCTATATGCTTTGCCATCTCTTTTAACATATATATGCCCTGATATGAGTCCTTAAGTGGTCTTCAGGGGCCTTTGTTTACTTTATCACAGCGTAGATAACCAGCTTAACAAGAGGGGTTTTGCTTATTCCAGGTGTCATAAGTTTAGACAATAGGCCTACCCCAAGGCCACATTCCATACTATCAGGGCCCTGACTGTTGCCTCCTTAGCACAGTTCTATTCTAAAGTAAAATTTCTTGTACTTCAGTTCAAAATGTCGTTTCAGTTTTTGAGTTTGTGTTGGGAATAAACTACACAACAAAACAGCAGATGTCATTTTGAACAATAGTTTTACAAGAGTTCTTTATCCAGCCTATTCATCCAGCCTTTTTTTTATAGGCATAACAATTAAAGTCAGGCATTTGCCAGTACAGGAGAGTACTGCTGAGTCTACAGAAATATAAACAGGGGTCTGGAGGGTGGGATTATTACTTGTTTCCTTGAACTTTCCAAGGCAGAATGAGACATTCCCTTAATTTTTCATAACACTTTTCCTTCTGTGTTTTGGGGTTCTGTCAGGCCTGTGTTCAGTCAAAATCCTATCTCAGCCAAAAGCACTTTCACTCTAAGCTCTCTGAAACGTACCCATCTCACTGAGCACAATATCTTTGGTGATATTGATTTAAGGAAATTAATCAATATTTTTCTCACGGAAAGGTTTATTCTTGGCGCCGGGTGTGCAGGGGATATCTCCACCAAAATACGCACACTTTGCCGCTTGAGCCATGCTCTATTTATGCTACAAAGTATTACATATGCAACAGGCTGCCCTCTACAAAGTATTTCAGGTGTACAATTGAAACTATCAACACATCTAAAAAGTATTACATAAGCAACAGGCTATCATACACATTCATTAAGTTTTATATACCACCACCCTAGGTCCCCCTTTGTTATACACCAACCCCCTCCAGTCCATCTTTGTATTTGGGAATCGAGATGTCAGACTGGAGATCGGTCCAGCCGATCTTTGGTTTTCTTTTGTGTTGTACTCCACACCCAGACTGTCCCACTATCTAGCAGATTGTCCCATCATCCAGTCTCAGTGCTTCTATTCAGTTTCTTTGTCTCTGTTCAGTCTTTATCTCTGCAGTTTCTTTTGTGTTGTACCCCACACCTAGATTGTCCCATTATCTTCAATGTCTTTATTAATGACTTGGACAGAGGTATTGA
>VWZX01003773.1:0-12956 GCA_013399015.1 Galbula dea
TCTTTGGGTGTGGTCATCAAGCCAATTCCTTATCCAGTGAGTGGTACATCCATCGAACCCGTATTTCACCAGCCTGGAGACCAGGATGTTGTGCAGCACAGTGTCAAAGGCTTTGCTCAGGTCCAGGTAAATGATGTTGGTTGCTCTTCCACTGTCTATTGATGTCTTAACTTCTTCATAGAAGGCCACCAGATTTGTCAGGCATGGTTTACCCTTGCTAAAGCCATGTTGATTATAACCAATCACATCTTCATTATCTATCTGCCTCAGCATTTCACCCAGGAGGATCTGCTCCATGATTTTACCAGGCACAGAGGTGAGACTGACTGGTCTATAGTTTGCAGGATCATCTTTCTTCCCCTTTTTAAAAATAGGGGTTATGTTTCCCCTTTCAGTCAGTGGGGACTTCTCCAGACTGCCACAACTTTTGAAACACAATAGAGAGTGGCTTAGCAACCTTGTCCGCCAATTAATATGATAGTGTCCTGGCAATGACTTCTGTCAGCTCCCTCAACACCCGTGGGTGCATCCCATCATGTCCCATCCATTTAAGCATGTCCAGATGGCTTAACTGCTCACTAACCCAGTCCGCATCAACTAATAAAAGCTCCTCCACTATCCTAATGTCATCTCAGAGGTCTCAGGGGTCTCAGGCTCCTAAGGACAGTCTGTAACAGCACAGACAGAGTCAAAGAAGGCATTCAGTAACTCCTCCTTCTTTGGATCATCTGTCATCAAGGCACCCACCTCATTCAGCAGGGGGACTACATTGCCCTTGCTATTACTTTTTCGGGCAATTTATTTGAAGAAACCCTTCCTAATTTCCTTGACCTCCCTTGCGAGATTTAATTCCAGAGAGGACTTAGCTTTTCTAGTTACTTCCCTACAAACTCTGACAACAGTCTTGTACTCTTCCCATGTGGCCAGCCCCTCCTTCCATGATCTGTAGACTCTCTTCTTCCACTGTAGTTTGCCCTGCTTAACCATTCGGGTCTCCTGGCTCCCTTCCTCGATGTTCTATGTGTTGGGATGTTCTGATCTTGAGCTTGGAAGAAGTGGTTCTTGAATGTTAACCAACTCTCTTGTGCCCCTTTATCTTCTAGTACCCTGTCCCATGAGATTTCCCCTAGCAATTTCTTGAAAAGATCCAAGTTGGCCCGACTGAAGTCTAGGGTTGTGATCCTACAAGCTATTCTGTTCCTACCACACAAGATCCTGAACCCTACCATCTCATGGTCACTGCAGCCACAGTTGCCCTCAGCCTCTACCTTTTCAACCAGACCCTCCTTGTTTGTGCGTATCAAGTCCAGCAGCTTTCCTCTCCTTGTGGGCTCGTCCACCACTTGCATCAAGAAGTTGTCATCAATGCATTGGAGGAACCTCCTGGACTGTGAATGGCTGGCTGAGTAGGCTTTCCAGCAAATATCTGGGTAGTTAAAATCCCCCATAAGATCCAGGGCCTGTGATTGCGAGGCTACTGTTAGCTGCCTGAAGAAAGCTTCATTAACTTCCTCATTCTGATCAGGTGGGCTGTAATAAGCACTCACAGCAGTATCACCCATGCTAGCCTGCCCCTTAATTCGCACCCGTAAACTCTCAACTTGCACCTCATCCAACCCTGGACAGAACTCAATATATTCTAGTTGCTCTCTCACATAAAGAGAAACTCTCCCACCATGTCTTGTAGACCTGTCTTTCCTAAAAAGGACATAGCCATGCGTGACCACATTCCAGTCATGAGAGCTGTCCCACCATGTCTCTGGAGTCGCCACCAGATCATAATCCATTGACTGCACATGGATTTCTACCTCCTCCTCTTCATTTCCCATACTGCGTGCATTAGTATATAGGCATTTCAGGAAGAAAGATGAGCATGCCAATTGTATCCCTCTGGGGTGGGAGGCTTTCCGGTCTGTATTAGTGCTAGCACTAGAACATTGCCCCACTTGTGCAGACCTGGCAACAACTCCATCCCCCTTCAAAACTAGTTTAAAGCCCTGTGGATGAGCCTTGATACTTCTTGTCCTGGAATCCACTTCCCCCTGGAAGATAAGCCTTTCCCACCTCCTGTCATCTGGCCTGGTATATTCTAATACCAGACATTATCAAAGAACCCAAAGCCCTGCCTGTAACACCAGTCTCGGAGCCAGGTATTTATGGACTGAATTCTTCTACTCCATTCCATATCGTGGTCAGTTACAGGAAGTAAGGAAGAGAAAATAACTTAGGCCCCAGACCCTTTTACTAACCATCCCAAGGCCTTGAAATCTCTCTTCATTTCCTTCAGACTACAGGATGCAGCTTCTTCTCCACCTGCCTGAAAGATCAATAGTGGATAAAACTCTGATGACTGCACCATGTTGGGAAATTCCCTAGTAATATCCCTAATTCAGGCTCCAGGAAGGCTGCAGACCTCCCTGCAATGAGGGTCAACCCTGCATATTGGACCCTCTGTTCCCTTTAGGAGCNCTGCGAAGCCTTCTGTTAATAGGGTCTCATTCCTATTGTGCATGGGTAACTGAGAAGACAGGGGAGATTGGGAGGAGCCTCCCTCTTTCCTCTCCCACCTCTCCAGGGAGGGACCTACCCCCATTACCACCCATCTCTTCGGTCATTCTTTTGAAGGCAGCAAAAGGGCGTGGGACCCCCTCCTTCTCGTGCAGCCCTCACCTGCTGCCCCTCTCTCAGGGATGGCTGAGTCTGGCTCCACCATTTTATCTCCTTTTCACATTCCCTTATAGTCTGTAAGCTCGTGACTTCTTCCTTCAGCTCAGCCACCATACTGAGCAGATCATTCACCTGCTCACATCTGACACAGGCGTTATCTCCGCTACCTTCCATTGCAAATGCCAGGCTCTGGCGGTCTCCACAGCTAAAGACCTGGACACCAACATGTTTGCATGAGGCCTCAGTCTGGGTGCCCACAGTTGAGACACTTCAGTTTTGATGTTTTACTCACTCTCCAGTGTATTAGAAACACTTTCAGCTGAAAATATAATTAAGAAAAATGTATTTTTACTTTTTTAAAAAAATAATTAAAGTGCCATATGCTGCAAAAATTAAGCAGCTCAAAGAGAAGTTTATTGCTATCACATTCATTCAGGAGTATCTTTTCCACTGGCTGGATGCAACAAAAATTCCATCCCAACTTTTGCGCAAAGAGGGCTTGATCTTGCAAGCTGGTGAGTCACTCAGACCTGGCTTATTCATATGATGATGAGGTGTCTCAGCTTCTCGCAGGAGACATTAAAGTAGATCCAGAGTTTTTCAGTGTTGTCTCAGACACAGTGTAGTCAGTATCATTCTATTGTGTACTGTATAGCTGCATCAGCAGCAAAATCCTGTGAATCATTTGCAACATCTGGAGCTTCTGACAGTCTAACTTGTTCAAAACCTGTAATGGTTGTACAATATCTACATTAATGCCACTTCAATTGCTCTCTATTCTGCCACTGAATTTATATATCCTCATTAGTTTTACTCTGTTTTTTTTTCTATCCATTTTCTTCCTTATCTACAATGGAACAGAAATCGTCATGTTGTGCTTTTCACATGATGCTGTTTCTTGATTTCTTAAACATTACAGTTTAAAGATCCCTCTAACTTTGTCAATACTGAACTACCATAAGGAGCTGTTTGATACAAGCTCTCTCAACATATGTTGCAGTTTGGAAGGAGTCTTCATTCAAAATTTCCCAAAATATATGCCAAAATGTGTGGTTTATGATTCTGTGTAGATACAAACTTAGAATCACAGAACTGTTTGGGTTGGAAGGGACCCTAAAGATCACTTAGTTCCAACCCCCATGTATGGGCTGGGACGCCTTCCACTAGAACAGGTTGCTCAAAGCCTCATCCAGTCTGATTCTAAATACTGCCAGGGATGAGGCATTCTCAAATTCTCTGGGCAACCTGTTCCAGTGTCTCACCACCCTCATGGTAAAGAATTTCTTTCTATTATCTAATCTAAATCTACTGTCCTTCAGTTTAAAATCATTAGCCATCAACCTATCACTACACTTGCTGATGAAGACTTCCTCCCCATCTTTCCTGGAGGCCTCCTTTAAATATTAGAAGGCTACTATAAGGTGTCCCCAGAGCCTTCTCTTCTCCAGGCTGAGCAACCCTAACTGTCTTGGGTTGTCCTCATAGGGGAGATGTTCCAGCCACTGGATCATTTTTGTAGGCTTCCTCTGGACTTACTCCGACAGCTCTATGTCATTGTTATGTTGGAGGCCTAAGACCTGAAGACAGTACTCCAGATGGGGTCACACCAGAGCAGAGTAGAGGGGAAAAATCACCTCCCTCGACCTGCTGGCCATTATTCGTTTGAGGAAGCCAAGGATGTGATTGGCTTTCTGGGCTGCCAGTGCACATTGTTGTCTCATATTAAGTTCCTCATTCACCAACACTCCCAAGTCTTTCTCCTCAGGGCTACTCTCAATTTACTCATTGCCCAGCCTGTATTGATACCAGGAATTGCCCTAACCCAGGCACAGGACGTTGCACTCAGCCTTGTTGTACCTGATGAGGGTCACACATGCCCACTTCTCAAGACTGTCCAGATTTCTCTGGATGACATCCCTTTTCCCTAGCATGTTGTCTGCACTGCAAAGCTTGGTGTTGTCAACAAACTTGCTGAGGATGCATGCAATCCCACTGTCCACATCTCCAATAAGGGTGTTAAACAGCACAGGTCTCAATACTGGCCTCTGAGGGACACCACTTTTCACAGGTTTCCACTCAAACATCGAGCCATTGACCAGACCTTTGAGTGCAGCCATCCAGCCAATTCCTTATCCACTGACTGGTCCATCCATCAAATCCATGTCTCTTCGGTTTTGATACTGTGGGACAGTATCGTATGCTTTTCACAAGTCCAGGTAGATAATGTTGGTTGCTCTTCCTTCATCCACCAAAGCTGTAACCCTATTGTAGAAGGCTACCAGATTTGCTAGGCACAGTCTGTCACTAATCAACTGTTTATTCTCCAGCATAGCTTTCAGGAGGACCTGCTCCATGATCTTACCAGGCACAGCGGTAAGACTGAGTGGTCTATAGTCCCTCAGGGTCTTCCTTTTATCTCTTTTTAAAAATGGGGGTTATGTTTCACCATTTCAAGCCAATGGGAATTTCATCCGACTGCCAAAGCTTCCCAAATATTATGAATAGTAGCTTAGCAACTTCATCTGTCTATTGTCTCAGCACTAACAGATGAGTCTCATTGGATCCCATGGATCCAGGGAAGATGATGGAGCAGATTATCCTGAGTTCCATTATGCAGCACATGCAGGACAACCAGGTGATCAGGCCCAGTCAGCATGGGTTTACGAAGGGCAGGTCCTGTTTAACAAACCTGATCTTCTATGACTGGGTGACCCGCTTGCTGGATGAAGGAAAGGCTGTGGACGTTATTTATCTGGATTTTAGCAAAGCATTTGATACAGTTGCCCACAGCATTTTCCTAAAGCTCTTGGATTGGATGGGAATACGCTTCAATGGGTTAAAAGATGGATAGATGGCCAAGTCCAGAGAGTTGTGATCAATGGAGTTAACTCTAGTTGGCAGCTGGTCAAAAGTGGGGTCCCACAGGGCTCAGTACTGGGGCCACTCTTGCTTAACATCTTCGTCAATGATTTGGATCAGGGGATAGAGGGCATCCTTAGTAAGTTTGCAGGTGACACCAAGCTGGGTGGCAGTGTCGATCTGCTTGAGGGTAGGGAGGCTCCACAGAGGGATCTGGATAGGCTGGATCGTTGGGCCAAGGCCAATGCCATGAAATACAATAAAGCCAAATGCCGGCTGCTGCACCTCAGCCATAACAACCCCCAGCAGTGCTACAGGCTTGGGGAGGAGCGGGTGGAGAGCTGGCAGTCAGAGAAGGACCTGGGGGTGCTGATTGACAGCCAGCTGAACATGAGCCAGCAGTGTGCCCAGGTGGGCAAGAAGGCCAACGGCATCCTGGCCTATATCCGGAACACTGTTGTCAGCAGGAGCAGGGAGGTGATCATGCCCCTTTACTCAGCTTTGGTGAGGCCTCACCTCAAGTACTGTGTCCAGTTTTGGGCCCCTCACTGCAAGGGGGACATTGAGGTGCTGGAGAGGGTCCAGAGGCGGGCTACCAAACCGGCAAAGGGCTTAGAACATAAGCCTTATGAGGAAAGACTGAGGGATCTGGGCCTGTTTAGTCTGGAAAAGAGAAGATTGAGGGGAGACCTCATTGCTTTCTATAACTACCTGAAGGGAGATTGTAGAGAGGCAGGGACTGGTCTGTTCTCCCTAGTGGAGACTGGTGGATGTTGCGTTGGGGGGAATCATTTAGCAAGTTGATAGGACTAGGACAAAGGCTGGACTCTATGATCTTCAAGGTCTCTTCCAGCTGTAACTATTCTATGATTCTATGACTTGAGTACTTTCATGTTCCTTAGGTGGTCTTTAAACTTATCTTCTACAGTGGGTGGATTTTCATTCTCCCATTTCCTACCTTTGCCTTCTGTGACTTCAACGGTGTGGCTGAAGCACTTGCTAGTGAAGTCTGAAGGAAAGAAATTCTCCATTACCTCAACCTTCTCTATATCCTGAGTAACAGGGTCTCCTATTTCCCTCTGAAAAGGCCCCACATTTTCCTTAGTCTTTCTTTTAACACTTACATACCTGCAGAAGCTCTTCTTGCTGCCCTGAGCATCCTGAACTCCAGCATTTAATGGTCACTGCAGCCAAGACTGCCCTTGAGCTTTTCCACCAGCTTCTCCTTGTTGGTGAGAACAAGGTCCAGCATAGCACCTCTCCTTGTTGATTCCTCTGTTCCTTGGAGGAGGACGTTACCATCAGTGCATTCTTGAAACTTCCTGGATTGCTTATGTCCTGGTGTGTTGTTCCTGCAACAGATGTCAGGGTAGTTGAAGTCCCCCATGAGGACGAGGACTTGTGAATGTGAGGGTCCTCCCATCTATCTATGGAAGGCCTCATCGACTTGATCTTTCTGGTAAGGCAGCCTGTGGCAGACGCCTCTATAATATCATCTGTCCCTGCCCTCCCTTTAATCTTGACCCATAAACTCTCTGTTGCCTCCTCTTAACTTAATAAAAATTAACTAATAAAAAGTCATTAAGATGAGCTTTTGGCAGTGTTTTGCTTTCTTTTGATAGGCTCGCTAAGTGTAGAACCTCTGCATAAGGAAGGTATTGCCATATCCATTCTTAAAGATGAGGAAATCTAGGGATGGCACTATTTTGCTAGTGTTTGTAGGTCTTGGAGAGAGATATTCAGAGCCTTGAGTTCTGAATGACTGTTTTCACCACATGACAATTACTTGAGAAGTGTATTTAAAACTTCTTTTGTCATATTATATTTCAATTCTATGTTTAGAACGGATAGGAAAAAAGAGTAGCCTCACAATTCCTTTGTGAGACCCCTAATTTTCTGCAACAACTTGACATAAAAAATTTGAAAGATTTTCAGCATCTTTGTTTCCTCCTGACAATGCAGATCTTGTTGATATTCCCTCTAGTTTGGCAGTTGAAGAATCATTTTAAAATAATATGATTTTTATAAATATCTCAATCCAAGCATTACTTCTACCTTCTCTGTACTTTTATTTCACTGTTAAAATAACAGTGTTGCAGGACAGCTGTGAGTTCTCTGGCTTATTTACTGGAAAATGAATGAGTGAAATCTTGATCACTTTACAGATAAATCTGGCTAACTGTTATATTAATTAAAATGCATGTTTTCTGAGGCTATTCTGATCTATTTATATGTGATTTAATTCATATCAGCAGCTAATTTGTATTTAATGCAAACTAATGTGTTTTATGTAAATGGAGCATGTGGCAGTCTACTTAAAAAAAACCCAAATTATCTGTAGTTCTATTTCAGTTATTTTAATTAAATTTAGAGTCTGCATGCAGAGGGGAGAGATAAAGGATTTGTTATATATGAAGTGTTGATGATTAAAACCAATTTAAATATATAGAATAAGAAACAAGTTATTCCCTGAACAGAAACATCGTTTTGTCTTTCTGACATTTGCATTTGCTAAAAGAGTAGACACAAGAACAGACACAGTCACATGCCTGGGTTTTTTTTAACTAAAATATACAAATAATTCAGTGAGTTAGTTATAACAACTCTGTGAAGATTAAGTGGTTCACATTTATAAAATGCTTTGAAGATTATTGGCAAGTTACAGTCTCAACATATCTGAATATCGGAGTATAAGAAATCAGTAACTGTTTACAACAGGATTGATTTTGTTCCACTAATCAAGTCCCAGGTACTACATTACAACCAAAGGAGCCTACTATGCAATATGAGGATCATATTGTTTAACATCAGACAAGGAGTTACTCCAAGATTTTGAGAGCAAGTATAAATATTATTTAGCAGTTTTGAAACCTGAAGTGCCATACCACTATCTCGTGCCCTATTTGCTTGGATTTCCTGAGATTGGGTGAATAAACAGATTCCTTATTTTCCAAAGTTGTGAAGAAATTTTGCCCACAGTGCCAGGCCATATTCATAATTTTGTGTCTCACCCACTTTAGAACAGTCTGACAGGTTTTGCAGAAAAATACCATAATATATAAAAATATTTTCTAAACACTTCTCATCTTCACTGTTCTAAGGCTTTGATAAGACAAGCATCCTCTTTTCTCTCCTTTGTGGAGAAAAGCTGTGAAGGTTAGAATATCTTTTTAGGAGTTTAGCCAGGATTCGTCAACAATTGTGGTATAGTCCCAGCTGCTTGTATACAATGTTAGTCAGCTACTAAATTTAACTAATGTTCTCATATCTTCAGGGATGGAAATGACAACCAAAACCAACTGTTGGCTAATGTTAATCCTAGTTGTACTGCTTGTATGACAGTTTCTCTAGCTTCAAAAGCCACAATTGGAACTTTTGGGTTTTTTCTTGCTCCCATTGCAAATATGAGACTTTTTTAAATTCAGCAATATCAGAAGGTTTGTCCAGCTGAAATGGAAATCCGTGCTTAGTACTTTTGAGAATCAAATAAAAACCCTTCTGATATGTTTTATTCCCTGAAGAATTTGTGTTTGAAATAAGTCACTCTGATAAAAAGGTACTTAATCCAGAGATGATAAGGCAGATCAGTACATTTCTTACCTATGTTGACAGCTATGGATATATATCTACGTTTGCACAAACATACTTGACCAGTATGCTGTGTTGGTCATGTTCAACATATAGCATACGCTCTTTCCTTATTCTTTTCCCTTAATGAATCGAGACATAAAGAAATCATTTGATAAATAATGAAACTTTAAACATTATAAAAATTCAGCAATAGCCTCTGTGGTCTACTGAATCAGGACTAAGATATTAGCATGTTAAACACTGGCTAAATGAAAAAGCTATGGATGTTATAAAATAAAAATAACCTGCCTGTTAGAAGAGTTATATACAAAAATCAATGTTCATTTTCTGTCTCAGTGATCTTATTTAAACACGATGCCAGAGTAATAGCACAGGTGACCTGGCTGATAAATAGGACAAAACTACTTGGTTGTTATCACTGAAAAAATAAGATTTTCCTCAATGAAAGCTGCCTGAAGCACATACCTTTGAGATCTTACCTCTTTTTTTTCTCTCTGCACCTTCCAGTATAAAATATAATTCAACAGGTTGGTGTTTGTATGGGACTGTCAGGTTTTATTTTTATTTTAAAATGTTATAAAGCAGTGTATGTTACCAAAGCTCCAAATGCAGGAAATAATTTAAGGAATTGAGAGGATTTTTTCTTGTCTCATAATATATCTATGACTCATGGTGTTTCGGCTGAAGTTTACCTTCCAGGTAGAAGAGATTTGCCTTGATTGATTCTTTTCTTATCTCACAGACCATTTCTCTCTCACTTCTGCCAGTCTTTTGTTTTGGTTTTTTTTTTGATGGATTGGAAGATTGTGTTTGATTTATGGTAAAAAGAGAGATCAGTTGGTCCCAAACTGATGCAATAGCCAAATGTTTACTTTGGATGATAGTATTTGCTGAACTAATGTATTATTTCATAGAACTACCAGTCATACTGAGTTGGACTCTGCCTAAAGTTATGGTTTGGGATTATTTTGGGCTGTCCCTGCTGTCTGATTTTCAGACTGATATTTAGTCATGGATGAGTAATAATTTACCTTTTTTCAGATTATGTGTGCTATGATATTATCAGTGTTTGTGAACAAGTAGGACAAATCCTTACCTACTCTTACACCACTGAGGTCATAATTTCAAAGTTCTATTTACCTGCAGTGGCCCTTTAACACTTAGGCATTGTTATCTGTATTAAATTCTTGTCCTCAGAAAGCCACATCAAAGGAATAGATTTTTACTTGGACAGTTTGTATATGTTGGCCTTAACAAAACCATATGGTCAATCTATCTGTCTGTTTTATTCTTATGTTTAAAATATCAAAATATGTACTTCAGATATATCAAACATAAGCTTATTCACATATGCTTTTATATCTTTACTGGCCCATATAATATACATGTGGCCCATGTACATGTGTTTTTTCAGGCTTCATTCTTTACATATTTCAAATGTCCTCATTTCTGATATGGGCGAAGTCTGCTTTATCTGGTAAGAGTTTAAGAAGCTCAGCAGTTTCCCTTAGTTTCTTACATTAGACAGTGAAACAGAACTTTAATTTTGGATAGCTGTCATTCTGCTACATTGGACTCATGTCAGTTAAAGAAGACCTTAAAAAGAGCTGAACTGTAACATAGACGATGACATGTTTTAAAAAATGTGGTTTAGAATGCTATTTTCTGTAACAAATATGTATCAGAATTTTAGAATCATTTGGACTGGAAAGGTAGTTAAGATCATTGAGTTCAATTATTAACCTAACACTGCCTACTCTTCCTAACTTTTCCCCAAGCCTGTAGCATCACATGGGGTTGTTGTGACCCATGTACAGGACGCAGCACTTGGCCTTGTTCCAGAACCATCTGTAGATTCTCCCTACCCTCAAGCAAATCAGCTCCCACCTGACTTTGTGTTGTGTGCATGAGGGTAAACTCATCCAGATCACTGATAAATACGTTAAACAGAAGTGGTCCCAATACTGAGCTGTGGGAAACAGCTTGTGACTGGCTACCAACTGGATTTAACCTCAACTCTTTGGACCTGGCCATCCAGACAATTTTTCACTCTGGAAAGAGTATGCCAGTCCAAACCATGAACAGCTATTCTTGTGTCAAATGAATGACATAGAGAGTTATTTAAAGAAGGATAGAAGTAGATGTTATTCTTCATTTTGAATGTCCATAAACTAATGATAAAATACTGGAATATTTTATGGAAATGCGGAAAACAAATGGATTTATCCTGAGCTGTGTTATTAGAATAAAGACGCAATTAATTATTTTCATAGATAGGGCCTCTTAAGAAGTAACTACCAAGTACTTAGAGCACTGCTATTTTTCCGATCAGAAATTAAAGGTGATCTGATTTGTGTTATAGTTTCACTCCAGATATGAATCAAAATATAATTGGCAGTGGAAAGTAGCACAATACCCTCCAGCAAATGTGTGGACTCTTTGTAAACTCTCTGTCACATGGTGGTTTTCCATGCCAGCATGAAAGTAACTTGTGGTATGTCATATTCTGGTGTATCACCCTCTTTTAATGCCACAGAGAGAGAGGAGATCTAGGACTTTTTGACTACTGGATCAGTAAAGTTGTTATTTCCAGCCTGGGATGATCAGAGTTAACCATGAAATGAGAGAATATATTGGTGCTGCACCTTATCTGATGAGAAAAAAAAGGTGTGAAATTACATGTCTTGGAGTACATGCTCCACAAAAGTGACTGTTTTCCACTGGAATGATAAAACCATTCAAGTTTGAAGCAACTTTTCCACTTTCAAGATGGTCATGTAAGCAACAGAATAAGAGAATGGTTGGTTGCAGAAGGGCTGACTGAGGTCAAAGAGATTTGTTAATCTCTTAAGTTTAAGAAACAAACACATTATTTATGATCATGACTGTCAT
Organism: Galbula dea; assembly: GCA_013399015.1. Lineage (NCBI taxonomy): Eukaryota > Metazoa > Chordata > Aves > Piciformes > Galbulidae > Galbula > Galbula dea. Next base: position 12,010 of record VWZX01003773.1, read on the forward strand.
TATCTGGGCTACCAGAAGAGACAATAATCACTGCGGAAAATATAACAGGTTGCTGGCAACATGCCTATGACTTGCTGATATGGTTCATAACTATTGTACTTAGAAGTACAATAGTAACTTAGCTCTAAAATAAGAGGAAAAAATATCCACAGATTTCTCCACACCATTTAAAATGAATATATATATTTATCATTTATCTAAATAGTTTGTAATGAGAACTGAGTGGAAAGCAGAATATAAAACTACCTCTTTGAAAAAAAAAAAAAAAAAGATATCTATTTCCTGTCTTTCTCTGATATATGTACAGACTCCATTTCTTTTGTGATTGTTCTGTGATAATTTAAGTTGCAGAGCATATTTTGGTTTAAACTAAGAGATATTAGATCACAGTGAAATCTACTTTTCACACAGAATTCTGAGCCATTGTTCAATAGCAATCTTCAGTAAGATTCATTGTGGACCTGTGCTAATGTCTGCTATACAAAATTCTTGGTCATAAAAAGGGGGAAAATGTAACGATTCCCATCATTGCATTTGTTCAGTTTGCTTGCTTTTTCCCTAGTGAAAACATCTGAAGTCTCTGTCTTTTTTCATTTAAAGAAATTAATGCTTCCATACATTTTTTGAAGATATACATTAAAGCTCTGTTGGAATGGGTAAAACTGTTGCAACATATTTCTCAAGGACTTTCTCTTAGCATTAAAATAGTTATCATTGCAGGAAGAAGGGCACACAGTGATTGTTTTCCTTGATGTGTAATGAGGATTTGTACATAAAGTNTATAGTAAGTATAAGTTATACATTAAATTAAAGGGTAGAGCCTCTAGATATTCAGACTAAAGGTAAAGTAGTGACCTGTTAAATGTAGAGCCTTATTGACAGAGAATTGTAATTCCCTGTATCAGGCACATTCTTTTAACAGATTTTCATTTAGGATAGTGTCATTG
>VWZX01003777.1:0-145692 GCA_013399015.1 Galbula dea
AGAGGATAGATGTGTTTCTTGAGGGGATGATTTAGAGGTAAGAGTAGTGAAGGACTATCGGTTGGACTAGATGATCTTGAGGGTCCTTTCCAACCATAATGATTCTGTGATTCTGTGCACAGCTGTGAACAGAGGTGCTCTATAAGAGATCAGTCTGTTCAGATTTCCTCCTTGACTGAAAATTGTTAACAAGAATTCAATTACTGTTGTGGGAAAGTAACTAGGAAATAAAGGCTATTGCTGGCTATTCACTGAAGGAGTCAGTTGAAGTAATAGTATCAGTTAAAGGCAGTTGGTGTTGCTTTCAAAGTTTCAACTAGCTTAATAGCAATATTTTCTGATGTATCATCAGGTAAAAGTAGAACTGCAGTATGTCCTGCACTTCAGGTTGTTTAGATGTCTTGTGTGATATCTTAGTGTGTGCTGTCCACAGGGGAGATCCAAAACAAGAGAGTGTTGTTATTTGTGTCTCTCACCAAAGCTTCTTGATGGCACATTGCTCTCTGGATGCACACAAGGAAGATACTGCTCTCTCTTCTGCTAGTCTTAGTTTGCTCTGCTGAACAATTTATTACTTTGGACATGATGTGATGTGAAGTGCTCCTCCTCTCCCTCCTGTCCCACAGCAGCCATGGGCCACATAGCAAATGAGTGTCCCTGGTAGTCTGTTCAGCCAAATTGCATGTGTTTTCACCTGTTCAGTATTTCTGCCAGTAGGCATGGCTTCATCCAATAGGACTACATCACTCTGTAGATCTAATTCTGGTCCAAGGAATAAACTTTTGGACACAGAGGTGTAGTTGAGAGGTTGGGCTCAGTTAGCCACCCTGCCCTTCAGCATGCAAACTGCTTATGCTTTTGCTGAAGAAAAGTTAAGTTTGTATTGAGTGAAAAAACCCCCGCCATGTAATTTTCTGCTTTCCTCTGCCTCCCACTTCAAAATGTGGGACTACCTACTCTACCCACTCTGCAGCTGTGCAGAGAGGGACTTGGGGGTCACGATAGATGGAAAGCTGGATATGAGCCAGCAGTGTATATTTGCAGCCCAGAAAGCCAACCGCATCATGGGCTGCATCAGGAGAGGTGTGACCAGCAGGTCTAGGGAGGTGATCCTGCCACTCTACTCTGCCCTTGTGAGGCCCCACCTGGAGTACTGCGTCCAGTTCTGGGGTCCTCAGCATAAAAAAGATGTGGACCTGTTGGAGCGAGTCCAGAGGAGGGCCACAAAGATGATTAGAGGACTGGAGGACCTCCCCTACAAGGAAAGGCTGAAACAGTTGGGGTTGCTCAGCCTTAAAAAGAGAAGGCTTCGAGGGGATCTCATAGCTGCCTTCCAGTACCTAAAGGGGGATTATAGGATAGAAGGGGAGAGACTTTTTAGATTCTCAAACTGTGATAAGACGAGGTGAAATGGTTACAAGCTGCAAGAGGGGAAATTTAGGTTGGAGATTCGGAGGAATTTCTTTACCAGGAGGGTGGTTAGGCACTGGAACAGGTTGCCTGGAGAGGTTGTGGCTGCCCCATCCTTGGCGGTGTTCAAGGCCAGGCTGGATGTGGCCCTGGGCGACCTGGTCTAATGATTGGCATCCCTGCCCATGGCAGGGGGGTTGGAACTAAATGATCTTTAAGGTCGCTTCCAACCTGAGCCATTCTATGATTCTATGATACCTTCTGCTTACCCCAGCTCTTATCACCCAGATAATACCAGTTTTCATGTGGCCTTCCCTGGAATTGACACATCTCATCTCAGGGGGATTATGCTTAACCTCCCATTGGTTTCCCTTGGAGTGTTTCCTACATCAGAGAAATTGTCATGCTCATCAATTCTTGCTGCTCTTTGTGAACTTTAATTAGCTCTGCCCTAAGGGCTTGTGAGCCTGAGGAGCTCTTCTTTGACAAAAGTGGGTCTGCTCACTAGGCCAAGTGCAGGTTTTCTGAGGCTCTCATAGTACCTGTCCTCTCTAGCTTATCTTTGCATTCAGCTCCCTCATCTATAATTAATACATGTCAGAGATGAATCTGTGCTATAAAATTTTCTTATGAGGATAAGTTCTTCCATAAAAATATTTATCAAGTTCTGCTCACCTTGACCATAGCAGTGAATTCCTTTGTTCAATTATTCACAGTCCTGTGAAGGGCTGTGCTCTAATCTGTCAGGGCTAAAAGAACTCTGGACTAATACCTCTTAAGTCTGGATCCAAAGTTCAAATAGCATCTTAATCACAGATTGGGTGAGATGTGCCATTAGCTTTGTACTTGGAGTCTGTCTTCAGAGGAACTTAAAGCTTTTTTTATAATGGATGTATTTGAAGGCCTCATTTTGGTTACTCAAGGAAGAAAAAGCCAATACTGCCTCAGAATTACCTTTAAATGTATGAAACCTTGGTGCAGGGATATTAGTGACTTGACTTCTTCTAGTGTGCTTAGTCTTTGCAGCTTTCATTAACTTCAGAGAGACTTGCAGTCACTTGTACTTCTGACCATAATTTTCCAAGATTCCATGACTCACCAGTGACAGAGCTGGGAGTATGAGTTGTAGTTTTCATTAATGACTAGTGATTTTGAATATATTAAAGTTTTATTTCCAGAAATCTCACAAGCACTCTTTTCTTTTGTCTCTCTTCTCTCAACCTCCCTCCTTAACAACATTGCCAAAGATCTTCCTTTGAAAAGTCAGGCTTCCTTTCTTCCAGGTTTCAGATTAAAACTGAAAATGCAAATTTCTGAAAAGCACTTGTCACTCACAAAGGTCCTGGCAATAATACAATTTCATCTGATTTCATCTCCAAAATCCCTTCATTTCTGTGAAGCGGATTCCAGTGTTTTCAATCCAATTTAGAAGAATATTTCTATTGATTCAGAAAGCAGAAGGATTAAGCTCCAGCTTGTGCTTTGTTCCATTGTGCCAGGGAGTGCCTTATAACCAATTTAGGACATATGCAGCTTTAGTTTACTGAGTACAGTTCCAATATCTAACTATCTGTTTACATCAAGGTTGACATCCTGACACAGATAGTTGTTTTATGTTGTTATAAGTGATATGATCTTTCTGAAAATTATTTTTTGTTTGCTTCTGCTGTAGCTGCTTTAGTAAAAAACAATCAATTTAAAAGCATGTCTGACTCACCTGAGCTGGGTTCAGCTGACAAAGATACCTACTTTTGTCACAGAAGTAGAGGAAAGTCCTTCCAATCCAAACCATTCTGTGATTCTATGATTCAAAGACTCATTAGGTTATCTGGCTGATTCCTTTCTTGGGTAGTCTGTGTTTGGAGAGCTTATGCCTACATTTTTCAGTTTTCTGCCCATTGAGGTAGTATGATGTTTAAAGAGCTGTCAGACTGATAGGATTAAGAGCAGTGCTTGCCTTTGTGTATTTGTTTATTAGACTGAGACTGCTTACTGTGATGTCTCCAACCTCTGAATTTCTACAAGCCTGGCAATCAAATGAGCAAGAAATCTTTCTCATCATTTTTTAAGGCTGTGCTAAAAGATTTTATCTCAGTTTGACTATACTTAACAGTATATATTTAACCCAAACAACTAACTAAACTAAGATTAGTTGCTGTTTCATGCTTGTTCCTTATGATATCTAGGCTCACTAGTCCTATGGATACAGGATCCTGAAGAGCTAATAGTCACAGAATCACAGAATCACAGAATCACAGAATATTAGGAGTTGGAAGGGACCTCGAAAGATCATCTAGTCCAACACCCCTGACCCAGCAGGATTCCCTAGACCAGGTCACAGAGAAGCGCGTCCGGACGGGTTTTGAATATCTCCATAGAAGGAGACTCCACAACGTCTCTGGGCAGTTTGTGCCAGTGCTCTGGCACCTGAACTGGGAAAACATTCCTACGTGTATTCACATGGAATCTCCTATGCTTCAGCTTACAGCCATTGCCTCTTTTCCTGTCACTGGGTTCCACTGAGAAGAACCTGACCCCATCCTCCCGACACACACCCTTCACATATTTAAAAGCATAGATGAGGTCACCCCTTTGCCTCCTCTTCTCCAAGCTAAAGAGACCCAGCTCCCTCAGCCTTTCCTCATAAGGAAGATGTTCCAGCCCCTTCATCATCTTTGTGGCTCTGTGCTGGACTCTTCCAAGCAGTTCCCTATCCTTCTTAAACTGAGGGGCCCAGAACTGGACACAATATTCCAGATGCAGCCTCACCAGGGTAGAGTAGAAGGGGAGAAGAACCTCTTTCAACCTACTANCTTGTCCCAGTACTGACCCGTGAGGGACTCCACTAGACACAGGCCTCCAACTAGACTTCATTCCATTGACCACAACTCTCTGACTTCTGTCCTTCAACCAGTTCACAACCACATCACTACCCAATCAGCCAAACCACACTTACTCAGTTTAAGGATGCTGTGGGAGACAGTGTCAAATGCTTTACTGAAATCAAGATAAACCACATCCACTGCCCTACCCTCATCTATCCACGGAGGTCTGGTGGTTCGCAGAAGCATGAAAAAAACTGAGAACAATCATGCAAAGGCTTTATGTGGAGCTTGTCATTGAGCTTATTCTCTTGAGCTCAAGGGATGATGTCACTGTAATGCTGCTACTGTATGTGCTGTAACTCTGCTGTGTGCTTATCATGAATGTACTGCTGCAGGGCAAGGCCATGTCTCCTGCTGCTGTTCCTTTGCAGATATAACACTGGGATTGGAGGCCTGGGGTTTAGGGAGAGATTATTGTTTCATTACAGAGAACAGAACTATTTCTCTCCTTTCTACAAAAATGGGGTTGTGCAACGCTATGACTGCATGTAGCCTTACAAATACAAGTCTTTGAGTCCCTCAGTTCAGAACCTATTAGAGTATCCTGTGCCCAAGCAAGAGCTGTTATTTTCCCTGGCTTGGTGTGGGGCTGCTGCATCAGTGATTTCCCCAGACATGTCTTGAAGGCTGCCTCCTCCCAGCTTCGTTTCCATGCACATAGTCTGTGGAAACAGAGCAGATCACAAGACTCCTCCTTGCTCCTGGGTGTGACTTAGGCTGCCAGCTTGGTCATCAGTCTGATGCCAGTCCAAATGAGAAGGCCATGTGCATTGCTGCTGCCATGGGATGGTGTACCATGTGTAAGGGTGTGCTGCTGCAGATGTTGCAAAGAACTGATTTTGTGGGCTATGCCTGCAGTCTTATTACACCTGTAAGTATATTTCTGCTTACAGATGTTGAACACACAGTCTATATACCCAATTTGTAATGAAAAGAGGTTAACATTTATTAAAGGCTGTGCTTGAAAACAAGTGATTAACATGAAAAACATATAGGCAAAGACTGGTATTTTGCTGCATTGTGAACTGAGTTTGGAAAAGAGAGATTTATGTCAGTTTTGAAATGTCTTTAGTTCTTTGCTTCTCTTCTATACATTACATGAGGAGAAGAAAATGGGAAATTTATCAGAAAAGTTGCCTGAATACATTTTAATAAGAATTTTGACATAAAAAGAGAAAAGTCATAATTTTGTTCAAGTAGTTCATCTCCATTCAGACAATACAGAGGTTACTGCAGAGCTCATGCCTTTGATTTCTTACTTTACTTTGGCTTGTGTACCAACCAATTCTTGTTAAATATTTATGGACAAGATTAAAGACTTTATAAAACTTAGCAGCTGGCAGCTGTCCTCGCCTAAAGGATAACACAGACTTTTCATTTTAATTGGATAACTATGTGACTGAAATATGCAAACCCCAAGGGAAATACAAGAATTGAAATATGGAAAGTATTTTTTTTAAAGAAAATACCCTTTTACATTCTGTACTTTCTTTTTCCCCTAGTAACTTTTATCTGAAGGTGAAACTGTTACTTTTTTCTCACTTCTTTTTAAACTTCTATTTAAAGTCAGTTGTGGTTTTGTTGTATTTTTTTTTTTCCTCTGGAGTGAAACTTTTCAGATGGAGTTCCTTCTGTTACAGGTCAGGCATGAATTAACATGCCTGTGTTCTTCCTTCTCTATTCTTCCTTCTTCTCCTACTCTATTTCAGTTTTTTGTGTTCTTAATTACTGATATTATTATGTTAGTGGGAATCTTCATATTCCACCCTTTGAACATTTGTCCATCAAGACAGTCTTGTAGGCTAAGCTCTTCCACTTTAGGTACTTATATACACATTCTTCTCCATCTGTCTCTCAATAATTTACATATACCTTGCAGTGCAGCTAAGAGAAGGGACAGCTGTAGCTGTACAAAGGCTAGACCCTATGCCCTTTCTTGCTGAACCTTATGCTTTTATCTTTCAAATATTGTTTCCCCCACCATCTTAAGCTGTGTTGTAGCTACTGAAATCACTAAAGCCATGGCTATCTTTGCATGAATTTCTGTGTGGAGTGTGGTAATAAAGCAACAACAGTTTCTTTCTTCACCCATTCAGCATCTCCTAGTGCAGGAATTCATGTGGTGAAATAATACAATTCTTGAGGCCTCATTTTTCCCGTCTTTTTCATCTGAAACACGTTCTCTTTAATAAGATATTAAAGATATTTTCAGATGTTTGTGCTGTGCTATACAGTCTAGTTTGTCATTGCATGAATAGGTTAGGGTAATCAATATCTATGAATTTGCACTTATGTGTATTCAGTTGTTTTGTCCTGAGCAATATTTGCCTAACTGGGCATGTACTGTTATGCTCAGTTTAGCTTGGCTTTGCCATTGAGTTGCAGTGGCTTTATTCTAAACTAAAGTAGGCATTTACTGTCTCTGTCAAAAACATAGGAGAAGCCAGACACTTCCTTGAAGAGCTCAACAAGTGGAGAGGAGAGCACACAGGCCAGACATGCTTTTATTATTTCACAAGAAGAAGAAGGGTGGAGATGGCCTGTAGGAGGTGCCTGAGGTTAATTGGGATACAACTCCTTCTGCTTGAGGATCACAAGTTTACTACTGGAATAGTGCTAAAAATGGCAACCACAGGTCCTTCAAATTCCAGTTGGAATAGGTGCCTTCTGTTTAGCCACTAGCTAGCTGGTTAGAAAGGTAGGCCATGATATAGGAACTATGATTTACACCTCCACTGACATTTCCAATGTCTGAAGAGATTATGTCTCCTAAACTTCAAGTCACTGGGGGATCTGTGATGGAACAGGAAAATCAGTCAGGTGGAGGTGCAAGTTTATGTTATATGGCAAAAGTAAAGATATACCGTGCTTGAGACAGAAAGTGATGTTATCTCCAGCCCAGGACTGATGCTTTTGTAAAAAGACAGAAATCTGTATTCTACTGCCTCTTCCCTTTATGTATACTATTCATATGTATCTGTGCAAAAACTTTGTAGACAGGAGTTTAGAGGTGGGTGAACTGAAGTAGGTTGTTTCTGAACACTCCCAGGAAATGAAATTTTAAAAAGGTTGCTTATCTTTGGTAAAAACCATTTCAATGTGAAAAGTTTAAGAGTCTGTGGAGTGGCAGCTGAGTGGTGATTCTGAGTACTGCAATTTGGGTAAAATTTCATTGCTAAAATGAAAATTAGACAGGACTTTGGAACCAAATTCTTTCTTCAGATATATCTTAAAATGATATAATCATCAAAGATCACAGGTGAAGCGCATGTAAGAGATGAGAGAATGCCATGGAGGAATATGTTCTGCTTCAGTATGCTTGAGAAAGGTGGACTTTAAAGATCTTTGATATACACAGCTGATAACTCAAAATGGCCAAATTGTTAGAAAGAATCCACATTTGTGGGCAGTTTGTAAGAAGAAGGTGTTAAATGATGCTGATTACCTGCAATTCCTCTTGATTCAGCCTCTCTGAGAAAGGGGACTCCATATTTCTGGTTCAGACCCTGAAGTGCGTTAGTTTAATCTTAGTTCCCATCCTCTGATCATGATACATTAACTGAGCAGGCTTTTTTTTTTTTTTTTTGGGGGGGGNTTGTCTATTTTTTTTCCCCTGTCAAAATCTGATAATAGAGAGTGCTCGTCTTCTGCACTGCTGTTGCCTTTAAGCTGGGATCTCTGTCTGCACATCTATGTCTCATTTGAACCCCTTTACAAATTGGACCTTTAGTCTCAGGGTTATTGAGTAATATCCACAACTGAAGTCTCTGATACATTGCTTTCACAAGTTCTTGGGCCATAGCTTTTCAGAGATCAGTTGTCTGTACATGAAATGTCATCTCTGAGGATACTTCTTCACAACTAAGTAATACTTGAAAGTGCTATGAGGAAAATGGATTCAGGATTGTTGCAAAGAAGCTCTGTTTTGGAGTTGTACAGTAGAATGTACATTGAGAAGGAAAATGCCAGCATTGACTGGAGATAGGTTACATGCAACAGGGACTAGCAGAAACCTTTTATCACAGGGAACTGAGAAAGAAAGATGTGACCAAAGGGGTAAGTAATAAAGTATAATAGGAAATCCTCAGGAAAGGAAATAGAAAGGAAAGCAAAATGCCACCAGTAAAAAAAAGTGTTGGAGGGATGAGGATGTCAGAGTTGGCAGAAACATAACAAAGCCTTGTAAGAAAAAGCAGAACAGAGAGACAAAAAGAGTTCAATGAGATTGCAAACCCCCCACATCTTGGGGAAGCTTTTTTATCTGCCATACAGACCTCAGCCTACAAGAAAGCTCCTTAATGCTTAAAGGAGTGTCATAGGAGCTTATGTGACCCACAGCAAGATTGAAATGAAATTGATAATAAGTCAAAGGGAAGCAGAGAAGGTAAATTTTCTTCTGTCATTAAAATCCTTACAAAAGTATGTTTCCTGTAACTCTCAGCCTTTTTTTTTTTTAAATCTTTGTATTTTGGGTTTAAGTATTAAGCAAATTTAGCATATTTTTCTTTACCTGATCACTCTCTGAGGTCAAAAAGTGCGACCTACTTTTGCTCCCTCGAAGATTTCACCATTGAATCTCCTTTAGGGCTTAAGGAGATTTGAAAAAGGCTCAAAGAAAGTGATTACTTTTCTGCTCTCACTCTTCTCCTTCCCCTGCCCTGAAACTTCAGCAGGCTTTTGATGCTGAACATTCAGATTGAAAATGAAAATGTAATTAGAAGATACAGAGCATGTTCCCTTGGGTCACCACAACCTTATTTACCTGCAGCCTTTGACCTTAACTTTACAAGCCCAATATCTGATTTCTGACCCATTTTCAAGGTGCTTATATGCCTAATTGCACTGGCATGGGGAAACTTCTGAAATAAGCAAGGAAGTATTACTAAAAACCCTCCTAAGTCATTAATATTGCCTTGAAAAGCAAGCTCAGGATGAAGTGTGTAGTTGCTTGCTGTTGGAATAGCAACACTTAAACTGTAAAAGCATGAATTTAATCAATGCTTCGTTTTGTGTGTTTTATTTTGGTTGTTTTATTTTATTTATTTTTTTCCCCCTGTCATAATCCATAGCTGTAGGACAGCTTGGGTTTTGTTGCTCACTGATTCCCAAGCAATGTTTGTAAATATTTCATATTTTTCAAGTGTGCAGTGGAAAAGTTTCTAGGTGCTTTGCAGAGTGAAAGGAAGATACAGTGATAATATCACAGGCAATATCAGTAAAAATAAACACAGGCAGACAGAAGGCCATATCTATTTTGGGCTTTGCTCTTCTGGACAGTAGTTTTACATCAGGGAATTGTTCATCCTGAAAACTGAAATAGGACAAAAGAGTAACAAGCAGGCTGATGATGAGGCTGTGGATAATTCCTTCTGTCAATGTTGAAAGGCAGAACTAGAAAGCAAGAATTAGGAGTTATATATGTCTTTGTCATCCCCAAAGGATCTCTGGGGAAGAATGTGGGATTTGGGGGCATTTTTTTCCCCTGTTATCTCTCATTTGTGGTGGGGAATGTGCTGGGAGCAATATGCCCAGTTCATGCATATTATGAACTGTATTTCTCAGTTGTGCAATCCAGTGGGATAGCAGAGACTGAAAGTGTACTTCACCTTTTCCTCACTATCTTTCTCTATTAGGATTAAGCATAGGGTAGTGAGATTTGCTTTTCCCTCCCTGTCCCCTGAGGAAGGCGAGGTTTGAGGCAGGCCACAGAACAGCGTGGCTGTGAGGTCTTATTACCTATTTTACTCTTTTGCATTCTCCTAAGGTTAGACTGTTATCTGCCATAAACCAAGCAAGGCTACAGCAGTCCAGATGCAAGTTAGCTTCTTCTTGAATGTAAACACACTAAATACTCCAGTGGCCAGTTAGCAATATATCTTCCTCGGAGCAAGCAGCTTTGTATAGAACTATCTTTGCAGATGCTCATTTCTTAGTAGAACTCATCCTTCTTTTTATTACTTGCTGGTGGTAGACTGAAATTGTTGGCTATGTAGTAAACAATTAATTGACAGCTTTGAAGTCTACCATTTAAAAGTCATATTTCTCCATCATCCATTCCAGATGACAAAATTAGGTTTTCTTCATAACGATGCTTTGCTTCCTAATTACTCTCTCTGGCAGTCCCAGGCTCCTAGTCAATGGAATGGCCAATCCTGTGTGCTTGAGGAACAGAGCTCCTTGTCCCAGAAACAGGAACAAAATGTATTGCAAGATGGAGAAAATGGGACAACAGAAAACCAAGGCAAAGAATTAAATGCTTTGATGTGCTTGAATATAACCTCTGTGGATTGGAATGCTGAAAAGAATAAACCTGTAAGGATGTAATATTGTTCTAGAAAATTTGTAAGAGAGCCTAGCTGAATGCATGTTTTGTGGCAGCTTGACTGTTCACTGTCACCATATACTTCTTCTTGCACAAGAATCTGACAGTCTTCCTAACCAGTGGGCTCAGGTGGTCTTGTACAACCTTGCTGGAGATCTTGATGCTCGTGGGAGCTGCACTGGCTGCCTTAAAGTTGGTTTGGGTAGGCCTGTGCATATGTACTTAGGTAGCGAGGCACTTTACAGTCTGCAAATCTCCAGTGGGATGTTAATACCATGCTGGACAAAGCACTGTTTGTGGGATTTGATGGCACTACTTAACAGACTCTCTTCCTCTGTATAAATTTGGCAGCACTGTGGCTTCGACATCATGCCTTCACAGTTCCTCTCCCATCTCAGCTGAATTGTCTGCATGCAGAGTGTAGTCCCAGCCTGAAAGAGTTAGCAAGGTTGTTGAACCTCTGACAGTTATCCTCTTCCCAGGTAGTTATGGAACAGGCAGGGATGTGGTTATAGAATTTATTTGCTGGCTAGAGCCTTGGCAGCTTGGCAGGAGATGAGTTAGGTATCAGGATCAGATAACTGTAAACTACCTGTCAGGAGGAAGAGGTAGGAGAGAGATTATGACTGTGATGAGGTGTGGATTATAACACAACCTGTTATTTGGGGCTGTGCTTAATGACAAGATGCAGCTCTGTGAAGGCTAAAGAGTAAATATATAGCCAAAAATGTGTGCTGTCTTTGCACTGTCTTTGAAATCACTGGCATGGGGATGTCAGAAGACCTTGTTTTAACCCAGAGCAGGGCAAGACTTCAGCTAAATAATTCCCTTCTTTCTTGAGCATCGTAGTTTTTCTATTCTGTTGCAGCAGATAAACCAGCAAACTTAAGCAGACTGGAGCTAATGAGAGGCCACTGGAAGCAGTATGTGAATAATGTAAATGTCTTACTATGATAAGACAGTGTATTTTCATGAGGTTGGAACAGCACTGACAGGGCAGTTGAAGAGCCCTTTGGCAATATGAAGGCTAATTACTTGCCATGAAGAAACGAAAACTTGTCAAGTGGGAGCTCTGTCGTTGCTCAGTTCAATAAATCAAGGCAATAAATCATAGCCAACAGAGTCCCTGTGCCATTTCTGGCTATCTGTAATATGTGTGGGAGTGGAGAAACCAAACACTGGAAACATAGTGTCATTTTAAATAGGGGCTGATTTTATGTGCTCTGAAAAACTATTTCCAGGCTTGGGTTTCACTGTTTTTTTGAATAATGCATATGCACTGAATGAGGTGGAGACTGGTGAAGAGGTGCATCTCTAGATGAGTATAAAGGGAAAATGGGGACTCAGTGAAAGCAGTTTATTGGTTGTTTTTACTTAGGTGCTCAGGCTAAGAACTTTAAATGTGCTATTTGGTTCCGATTCCTCACTGCATGGACTCTAGATTAGCTGATCAAGAGTGTTTTCGGTGGTGCAAATAGCTTTACAGGGCAAACAGGGTCTCAAGGGGCCATGGTGCCTGTGTTTTCTGATTGCCTTCTGGATTAGGGGAACCCTGAATGTTGCTCTTTGCTGGGCACTGCTGTTCCAGCTCTGCTGCTGAGCCTTCTGACCTTGGGTAGCATACTGCTGCTCTCTGTGCTGTAACCTTTAGTAAAATGAAGCAAGTAACACTTGTCTTATTTCTAACTCCCTGAAAGTTCTGTATTAAGATACCTAGTAAGAATTATTAGCTAAACCTTATTTATTGTTGTTGTTTGTTGTTTTTTTTTTAAAAAGAAGTTATTAAATGAGGATACCTAAAATAGCTTCAGTACTGTAACAGAGCTAAATTTTATTCAGGCTGAAGGAGGCTACTGTTACTCTTTTGTACTTGTTCCATGGTCTGATTTGCAATTGGAAATATTCTCTGAAGAGATCTGAAGTCCTTCTGATCTCTTTGAGGTGGTCAGTTGCCATTGCACCCGGCTGTTAGTTTTTAATTAAAGCAAGCAATCCATGAGTTCAAAGAGAAATGTTACTTTTGCTTGATTTTGACTTTTATATTTGCTCTGAACAAATACCATAGCATGTATTGTTTTTCCCTGCCACTGATCCCAGCAATTCAATTTCCTCCCAAGTGATGTATGTAATTAGTATGTGGGCTTCTTTTACTTTTGTGATGACATTTATTTATTTTTAAAAATTGCTGTGGCAGGAGATTAGAGGATTTAGGATTCAAAGTATATAAAAGCTTTAACAGTTTTAAATAGCTGAGATTAAAGAAAAGTTGCTTTTTCCTTCTCCCTTCATTTTTAAACATAATACAGTATTGTTGATTTTCCTACTGCAACTGAGGTAAGTGTTGGTATTTCCCTCGATTTTTTTAAGGTGGGTATGATAGGTGCCAAATAAGAATTATTTGTTATTGTGCATCTTACAGCCAGTGGGAATACCCACAGCAGCCCATTCCCATATGCTCCCAACTTCCTTCTTTAGGAGAGGGTGTGGAGGGAAAGAGCTGGAGAAGATGGATGCTAGTGAATGCTAGTCAAACACTTGGCATACTACAGGAAAGGTCAAGGATACTGTGGTAAGGAGACCTGCATGGTGGAGAATAAACATCCAAAGTTCATACACAAGTAAATATCCAACATATCTTTAATGACTTCAAGTCAACATCCAAAAAAAAAATCTAAATCTTGAGTATTACCTGAGATTTCTGAGATTAGACTATCCTCAGCCCTCAGTCGTTTCTTTTGCTCCTTTAGATCTAGAAAGCAGAATGGAGGGTGACAAATGGCATCAGCTGATGATTTTTTTCTTCTTTTGAGATAAGCAGAAGATGTAATAAAATGGATGTTGACTGTGTTGATCTACTGCCTGTGTTTCATTTGAGCATAAATTTACTGAGGGACAGGAAGAACTGGTAAATTACATTCAATTGACTTCAGATTCTCAATTCTTATGGGCAGCCCTTCCACCACTCTTAAGCTTTGTTGAATTCACCATCCTTACTCTGCAAAATTTAAGCACAAATTTAAGTCTTAGTGACTTTAGTACATTTCAGTATATGCTTAAACACTTTGTGGAGCTGAAGCCTGGTGTATTTTCCTGAGGAGTTTAACAAAACTGCACTTTTAATTTCCTGAACCTCAGAGATACTACAGACATCAATATCAAGGATATATGGAGGTCTATTCAGCTTCAAATCACATTCTTAACAGGCAGATTCACCTTTTTTACAGATGTTGTAGTGTCTCACTACATGAAATTTGAATGAGAAGTCATGCTAGGTCACGATATGCTCATGTGAAACAGGTGTGCCAACAGCAGAGTGAAGAAAAGATTAACTTTTTTATCCTTGACTCTGTCTCTAGGCATATCAAGGATAAGGGGGTCATTAGGAGCAGCCAGCATGGGTTTACCAAGGGGAGAGGTTGTGGAGTCTCCTTCTATGGAGATATTCAAAACCCGTCTGGACTTGCTTCTGTGTGACCTGGTCTAGGGAATCCTGCTATGGCAGGGGGGTTGGACTAGATGATCTTTCGAGGTCCCTTCCAACTCCTAACATTCTGTGATTCTGTGAATGTGATGGCTTTCAACACCTGTGCTGGAAAGAATTTTCTTTCTGTCTTTCCTGCCTCCCCCCTCACAATCCTGAGATCCTTGTCAGTCCATATTAAAAAAAAGAATCTTTTCTGAACCTAAATTTGCATTGTCATAATACTGATAAACAGACATGTTGGCCAAATTGTGGAAGAATAAGGATTCCTCATGCCATCTCCGATCCATGTGTTTGAGCGTGCTAACCCTACTACTGTCCAGCCTCAGAGGAGGGCAAGCTGGCAACATTTTGTGACAGTTTGGAATGGCAGAGGTGGGAGGAGGCAAGAAGCAAATCTTTTTTTTTTTTTTTCTGTGCCAAAAGGCTGAATTATTGTAGCTAAATGGAAAGTTAAGACAAAGCTGTGCTTTTTGTTGACATTTTTCATGAAGAGGTTGTTTTGCCAGCACTAGTGAAATATGACATCAGGATTATACATCCACTTGGTTTCAGTGTTTGGAGTTACAAAGCACAAAGCTGTTTTTATAACTAGCATTATAGAATTGCTAAATATTAGGCTGAATTTAGCCCTACTACGAAAGTGAGAAAACCAGTAGTTGCACATGTAGTGATGTATTTAGTCCATTGTGATCCAACAGTAGTTGTAAAACAGAAAAAAAATCCTCCTGTAATTCCCTCATCTTCACTGGGCAGTTCATTAAAATCTCATTAATAGAAGAGTTCAACTTTTGTCAAATTCCCCAAAGCAAATTTTTCTGTAAAGATAGCAGGGGTGTTTTACTAGCAACTGAAAGGTGAATAATCCTCAGTGAATATATATATGTGGAAATATCCTAAGATCTTTCCATGGTGAAAAGACTGTATTAGAGCTCATGTTTCATTCTTCTCTGCTTCTTTAAAAAAAAATAGATTGTAAGTAAGGACTTCAAAAAGAATATATATAGCATATATATAGCATAGATATATATGTAGCATATATATAGCATATAACATATTACAAAGAGTCTGTCAGCAGTTCTATGACAAGCTTCCATTTTTAGGTTGGGCTGTATAAAATCTCATTTTAGGCTGATAGTCAGCAGTAAAATAAGTTGGAAACCGTGCAGCATATGAGCTGTGGCATATTTATCTCATATTTCAAAATTGCTTCTCAGAAATTGAAATCTTGTATTTATGCCATCAGTAAGGTCTGACTGTAAGCCCTTTTTAACTAAAAATGATACTTCCTGGCATAGGAACTAAAACCTGAAGGGCTGAGGCTACAAAAAGAGGACTTACAGGATCAAATTTTCAGAGGTATTTAAGCTCCTGACTTCTTAATTGAAAACAGTGGGAGGCATCCATGTAACTGCCTGTAGAGATCTGAGTCTCAGGTATGTCAAAGCTACTGTTAAAATGCATAGCCAAATGCCTGCAGGAGGTTCAGGAATGCTGAGTTAAGCACATGAAGGGAGTACCATAAAGTATAAGCATGCTGCTTTGAGAGATGCCTAACCCTAGATGGACACTGGGAAGTGAGGTGTCTTTAGTCCTGGGCTCAGACCTAAAAAGGGACTTATGGCAAAGTTTTATGAGACTGCTAAGCTACCCTCTTAGTCCAAAATGTGTCTTCCTCTGTTTCTCTTCTGCCTCCTCTGGTGATCTTCCAGTGCTATTATTGAGACCCTATTATTTTGCTTGCTAATCCCACAGAAATCAAACTTGGCAATAATAATAATAATAGTAGTAATAATAGACTCTACTTTTTGCCTTTCTGAATAGCATTCATGTTTAATGAGTTGTACTGGCTTTCTGTGGGATAAGACAGGTGTTAGACCCAGAGTATGTGAGAAGCATGTAGCTAAAATATGGGAGAAGATGATGGATTTTAACCTTTTGAGACAAGAATGACATAGTTCAGGTTGATTTGTAGGAACTAGCACAGCTCTAGTGCTGCATTGTGTTTTGTAATGCCCAGTACCTTAGACCTTCTCATAGTACATGACCTCACTTTCTAGTTGTGGGAGAAAAGGAGAAGGCATGAACCCCATGATCTCATATATAGACTATCCATATCAGGAAACCTGGCCTAGCAGATTGCCCTTTGCATGCAAAGAAGTGTTTATGTCCATATCTCCTTTTCTCAGAAGAGCACTGTAACCACTGAATTCTGGAGGTACCCTTCCTCTTGGCCTTTCCTGCTGAAGACATGTTGATGTTCAGTGGAGAATTTATCAGTGCTGGGGTGGTAAGGAAGAGCAGCTATGCGTTAGTTGGTGAGGAGCTCTCCAGCTCTGACATGGGTAGGAGGAAGAAAGTGAAATCCTCACTCCGAGCTAATGCCCTGAGCTAGCCTTTGAATATCCCACTCTGGACTACTTTTGCCCACTCAGGCTTTTTCCTTTCATTTGGGACCACAAATACTGCTTGATATGACAGATCTTGAAATGTGGGCAAAGCTGTTCACCAGGAAACTTCAGAACCTCCCATTTGTTTCAGATGGGCCACCATACAGCTATAAAACGGTAATAAAGTAAAACCTGGATCTATTATCTAAAGAAGAGAGATCTATTATCTCTGCAACGTTATTAATCCCAGCTCATCCAGTCTAAATATATTTCAAACTGATTAATATTCTGAGCTGTAGCTGTAGGGACATTCTGTACTCCTCTCAAGCTTTCCATTTATGAGCATGCTAAATCTGCAGCCAGAGTGTGCAGCGTAAAAGCAGGTGATTTTCTAGTGCTAATAACCATTTGGTAACCAGTTTGCATGCACAGTGCTATGTACAGCCCAGCCAATCAGTGCCCACTACTGAGAAGCAGAGAAAAAGAAATCCACAGATAATGTTTGAAACCACTTCTAGAAGTGCAACCTGAGGAATTTTTGACAAAAAAATGTAAAATGCATTATTTTCTTCTACTTAGGCTACCTATTGGTTAAGTTATTTGTGTTGTATTTTTGGACATCTCTGCTGTATCCATCCACACACACAATACTTTCTCTAGAACGTGTCCTGGGAAGTTTACAAGATCAACAGGGCCTGTGTTTCTCTGGTCCCTCTCAGTGGATGTAAATGCAAACACAGTGATGGGAATGAGAGCTGAGCTGCTTTTTTCTATTGGAGACTTTCTTGATCCATTCGTAGAGAGAAGATTTCAGAAGTCAGTAACCTTTGTGTTTTTTGAGCAAATAGTTTGATCAAATAGTTGAAGAAGCAAAGCAGAACAAGCTTTAGAAAATGTCTGGGAGGGAAGTTAGGATATGCCCCTTTAATTCTTTTGGGCATGGTAGATTAGGGGAAGAGGTAGCAGGTTTTATGCTTTTTCTCATAGGTGGTCCTAGGTCTGCTCAATCCTATGTGACTTAAATCAGGAAGAGGTTTTTCCCCATTCTTGAAGTGAAATTGAATGTAAGGGCTCACTTAAGGAATAGGAATGGAATGTATATAAATCAATAATTTCTGTAACATATAATTTACTATTTTGAATGTGGATTTTTAAAAATGTGAATTCTCTTTAAAAGGAAGATAGATAAAACCACACAAATCTTTGTCTTCTGCTCTTTACAAATCAGCTTACACATGTGTCTTGGAAGTCTAACTCTGCTCTGACATATTAATGGTTATTTTTATGCATCCAAGTAATATAAGAAATATAAAGAAATGGAAATGTAAAGAAACAGTCATCCTTGAGGGTCTTGCTGTCTAAAGCTGGCTGTGAGTCTTCCTTTCTACACTTCTTTTTTTCTTTTTCAAATGTCTGATCCAGAATTGAAATCCAGAATCATGAGAAAACATACCCTACAAATTTCATTTCATGTAGTGAAATATATTCTGTCTGATTTCCAAGACATTGTAACCAAAAGCTAAGTGATTCTCATTTTACTTGAAACCTCTCTCTCCAAAAAGCAGCAATGCACCTGAATAGTTGGATCCTTTGGTTACACAGTTGCAAATACGAGTTCTAATAGGCCTGAGATTTTGGAACTTTGTTTAATATCACCATCGTGGAATGGAAATCCTGTAATTTTGAAGATCACAGTTTTGTGACAGAGAAATGGGACATATTAGATGCCAAACACTACCTTAACCCTGAATTCACTGATTCACAGTGGGATTCATAAGGCTTCTGGTTCCTTGCGTCAAGCATTATGTTTGTTTACAAGTTGAATCTACTCCAATGCTGAAAGTCCTGATAAGGTTCCCACAAGAAAAGCTTTGTAAAATTTGCAAAAACTGTGCCATCACCATGAAACATACACATTTTTTTTACTAATCATCCTTTTCCAACAAAAATCTGTTTCATCGTAAGATTTTGACTGCTTGTAGTCATAACACTGTGAGAGGTGACAGACAGTAGTGTGGAAAGTTATTTCTTTTACAAGGAAAGAAATAGTATATAACTGACTAGAAACCACTCTAGCTGCTCAGAGTCCCTGAATGTAAGGCCATTTGGTTTTAGGTTCTTCATCATCTTTCTAGCTGAAGTATTAGAAAAATGACCAGTAATTTCTAAAACATTGTGATTTTTTTTTCCTGGCATGGTCAATTATATTTCTTTTTCTTTCTTTCTTACTTTCTTCTTTAATATTCAGAATAAATTATTTCTGACTCACACACAAATCTCTCATTATTTTATTGCCTGGCTTACTTCCAGAACACCAGGAACTCACAAAACTCTGTGCTGCATGATGATACAGGTAGCTATCATATTCCACTGCCTGCTAAAATGGCAGCCCAGTGACAAAATTGCAATGCAGTAAATTGCTCTTTGGTTTTATTCTTCAGAAATGGCCCAATGTTTGAAATACATTATTAATATTTGCTGTATAGATATTCTTACAACTTTTTAAAATGTATTGTGTTCTTTTATCATACAGAGAGAGGTCTGAAATTTTCTGCCTCTTCTTTACATTCTTTATTCCAAATAAAGATAAGTGACTTAGGAATCTCTCATTTGGCCATGGAAATGTTTTCTCAGCTTAGGTACAATCAGATTCTTCCTTCTGAAAGGTCCTTTGCAAAGTAGCGGTATGCTGTATGAGGGGAATTGAGCTGCAAAAGGTGTTGGAGAGAGGACTGGAAACTGCTGAAATTCTAGGCAGTGCTGCATTGCTATAAAACAGTCTGGGGAAGTTACTGCACCTTAGAAAGCCTCGGGTCCTTACCCTAATTAAGCTGTGTTCTCTCCAGAACTGGGTACCAAGGTGTTTAATGACTCCTTAATCCTCCTGTACCGAGCAGTCTATGCTGTGCTACCGCACAGACTCTTACTAAAGATGGCTATTTTAAGAGCTAAAGGGAATTATATGTAGGGAAGATAATGCATTACAGACACCAGAAATTAGAGTTCTGGTCCATTTCAGATTGTCTCTCAAATAAATGTCAGACCTTGCCTTTGTTACCTTGTAGTAATAGAAGCAATACTGCACCACTCTTTTCTCTGGATTCTGCCAGCAGTATCTGCTGAAGCACAGAGATAAGTAATTATACTAATTAAAAGTAGAGAAAGATAGTCACCAACTCTGGACCTGAGAGATCAAAGTTTAATGCACCTGGCAGAAGAGAGACATTTTTAGTCTGTTTCAAGACACATTAAGCTAAGAGGATATTTAAATCTGTGGTCTTGGAAAACCAAAATGCAATAACCTGTGGTAAACTGAAAACAGTAAGCAGGAATTTTAGAAATTAGGTAGTGGTGGGTGGAAAATATAATATGGAAGCAGCAGACAGAAAGAATTTATTTCCTGATGCACATATGCAGATGAATAGATATACTGGAATTAAAATTAGTAATGCTTACAGCATGTCTGGCTTTTTCACTAATGTAGTTCCTTTTGTAATTGAGAGATCAAGGGGGCTACTGATACCCAAAAATGATAATGACATTAACTTGTTCTTAAAATAATTGAAAATAAGATTGTTAATAATGCCTGAACTGTTACAGCTTCTCTGCAAATGGTAAGAATGGTTCAGTGGCATTGGAAGAAGATGTAAATGGAGTAAGGTAAGTATTTTGATGGTCCTATATATCTAAATAACAAAGGTGTCTAATATTTGGCTGTTTTGCTGATTGCCAAATGTTAAAACCTTGGAGTTGGAATAAAATTTCCCCTTTAAGAGTGCTATTAAAAAAATGTGCACAACTTTATCACTGAATCTTAGTCTGCTGTGCTGGCCCTGGAAACAAAGGGATACTTCACTGAATTTGAACGAAGGCAATATAAGCCAATGAAAAATTATCAGTGGTAAAGAGAGCAGTACTCTGCTTATTGATGGAGAAGAATTAGAAAATATTGGTTTATGGACAGGGCAATCAGTAAATTTAATAAGTCACTCCTGTAGTTAGTCAAAGTAATTAACACAAGGGCATATGGGGCAACTTGAGCCAGCAGACTCTGGCACTGGAATAACTGACTGCAGGAGAGCCATTAGCTCATGATTAAGTAGTTTATCATCAGAAGTCAGCATGTGTGGTTGTAAGTACTTAGAACTACTTCAGACTTGTTCTGGGGTTACACAGGGGCATTACATAGCCTACTTCTTTAAGGGAAAAGAAATATATGCTTTCAGATGGGAAAGTTTCTGCTTTGCTTCTTTCATTCATGAAGTTTCATGTTCCTGAAGAAATGGACCCTGCAGAGAAGCATATCCATGGATCCTTGACTGTAAGAGCCCACTGGAGAGGTAGCAGTGTGAAGTAGCTGGAACAGAGGGTGGAAAGCAGAATCTTTCTATGAACATAAAAAGCAGAATCAGGAAAAGTAGAATCCCTCCAGCTAAGAAATCCATGGGCATGGGACTACAGAGGTATCAGGAAAAAAAGGGGTGTGTTGCTAGTAAAAAGGAAAGATTGCCCTCTGTTTGATGATCAGAGTAGGATTTTAGCCAGGCCTAAAGGCAGCATTTTCATCTTTAGGTTTGTAGTTTTAAAGCTTATGTCGAGGGAAGGCCAGAGGGCAGGAATGTTTTTTCAGGTAGGTGTCTGGAAAAAGGTTCTGCATATTCTGAGACAAAGAAATTATTTTGATGAGCACATTTTCCCATTATTTAGAAGTACAGCTGGCATATGACTGGGATTTAGCAAAAATGGTGTGTGTAAAGATAATGATATCAAACCCCTTTAAAATGGGTTAGAGAAGCCTGAATGCAGTCTTTGAATGCAGGGAAACTACTGAACTTCAGGAGGTGTAGTGAACTGGAGCTGAGTAAGATCATGCAATATTTTGCTAGATGAGTTTGTGAAGAAAAGAAGACAACTAAGGTATATCAGCAGAATCCTTCTTTGTTAAATTTCACTCTAACCAGTCATCTATTCTGCAAACACAGAAACCCATTCTCTGATAAAACAAAATTCATATTGCCAAACTTGAGTCTTAACAAAATACAATGACTTGGTCACACATCATAGACAAAACATGGGAAGATTTGGGTGGATCTACTTAGAAACTGCCAGACATCATTAGAAAGACTTGAAAAAGAATGAGAAATGGGAAGGAGTGGAAGTGGTAGGTAGACCAAGCTGAAACTATAAAACAAATGGATAGAGAAAACTGAAAATATGAATAGAAGGTGGCAAGAAATGCCTTGACTTTACTAAATACTTGATAGTACTTTTAATAAAAGAAAACTACATAAGAGACCACATGGGGGCAGGGCTAAATCAAAGATCAATATCTCTGTGACTATTCCAGGTATTTACATTGAAATGGTCATTCCATGTGAATGGACCTCACTGGTAGTCTCTACTAGTGCAAAAATAGGGTAAATAAAGTCTGATGTAAACACAGAAAGATCACTGATGAAGCTAAAATAAGTATCTAACCTTTAGTGAGCTCTATTTGATTAGAGATCCTCTCTGAAAGTCCTACAGTTTTTTTTTTTCAGTGCAGCATATGCTCTACTCATCAGTCTCTCTCTAGTGTAGGAAGCAGAACTAGTATTTTTTTTGCCTGGTTTTGATTGTCCATAAAAATGGCTTATTGACATCATCAAATTGACTTTCCATAACCCAGTGGAAGTTCATGGCACACATATCACAAAAAACTTTCCTTTGACACAGCATGATAATAGTAAGAAAATATATAAACTGATAGGAGATGCATTAGATATTGTGTATTTGTAAGGCCCTAGAAATCAGATTCTCAGTATTGAAACAAGATGTTCACTCTTGGGAATTTTACTGTCTGTTATGTTTGAAAAGATGTTACCATCATTCAAGCTGATAGAAAGTAAGGATTAATTCCCCAGATTTATTGTTGGATGCACAGTGTATGTTATCCCTTAATGAACTAAAAAAGAATACATAATATGAAACAGATGATACTGTAAGCTTTCCACAATACAGAAAAAAATGAGTATTTCCAGTGCCTTGAGGCTATTTGGGTTTAAGGGATTTGAAATTTTGGCTAAGCTGTGATATTCATGCAATGAGTCCTTTCTTTTAATTGCAGTCTCTAGTTTTTTTCAGTGCTTACTGTGCATCAACCTGTGACAGCTAGAGATCTTTTATAATTCTGTGGCAATCTTAAGAAGCCCTCACTAAAAAATGTAGTATATTGTTTAAATCACCACCATAAGGCATGTGGCCCAGAGACTAATTCCTTAACCTGTAACTCCTCCTGAAGTGTTGCAGGTGATTACTCAAGCTTGTAGATGCAGCACATGCACGGTGGAGAGTGCTGCTGCCTTAATCAGCTTCATGAATTGTATTACCTGGTTGAAAATGCTAATCATATAACTGTGAAATTGTTAATAGCCAGGAATCAGTATGTCAATTTGAAGTAGTTATAATCACAGGATGCACAAGTGTAGAATTTCACTGGTGAGTTTGAACAATTAATTTAATTTCCTAATGACAACTGTGTCATAAATAAGTATTGCACAAATAGTAATTAAGCCTAAAAAGGTATGTTTCTCTGCTTTCAATCATATCTATTACTTATGAGACAAGCAAGATACTTGAGGACTTTTTTTAGAAAGGTAATCTTTTTGAATTTCAGAGAAAAAAGTTTCTGTGCTTATTTCATCCCAGTATGGGTCTTTCTTAGGTCTATCCTAGCTTCAGAAAGAAAAATGGGAAGCAAAACAATCAGTACTTCCTTACAAAAGGAACAAGACTTTCTATCAGGCCCAGACAGCCAATTTTGCATTACCAAATCCATTTAGATTGTAGAAACTCAGTCCTAGTCCTTCTCTTATACAGGGATTCAGTGTTCCTTTTAGGTGTATAAAGCCCCTGCCTGTGGACTAGGGCTGAATCCAAGTCTCTGTGTGTGCTTAATGCTTGTCCTTGCTGCACTTCCTTTAAAAGGGCTAGTTATGGTTTTCAATGAAGGAAAGTTAGCTCTCAGCCAGCTATAGAATGCATGGTTCTCTATGCTACATTCCTTGGGATTGCAAGCAATTGCAGCTTGTTTACTTCATTTCTGAAATGTTAGTGTAATTTATTTACCTTGTTTGGGCACATGCAACAATTCCTTATTTCAAGAGGTAAACAAAACCTGGCCTTACTGTCTACTGATTGCATCCATCAGTGAACAGTGTAATATCACTGTTTTTACACTGGCTTTGCAAAGCTTCAGTATTAATTTTCAAAACAGCCACCTCTAATTCACACCTCTTCTTCCAACCTTCTCCTTCTGATCAGATCTGGTTTGTCCAAACTGAACTTATGCCCTCAACTGTGACATCCAAGGAAGGGAAATATTACAAGACTTGTGGGAGTGTGCAGAATTCTTAATAGCTAGAGGTCTCTTTGCAAGGTATGAAACAATTTCTCTCTCTCTCTTTACCTAGGAAGATACCATCACAGCTGTGGAGATACCACAGTGCTCAATAGGCTGTGGAGACCAAGGATGTCACATTATATATGTTTTATTGAAGCAGAACTGAGGCACACAAAATGACAAGAACCAAAGCCACCTGCAGTAGCTTTTTAATTCTTCAGACTACTGTTGAAAGTCTAGTGCATTGCTGGATAGACAAGTATGACTATATCTCTTGAATCCTTAGCTATTGCTTAAACAATAATGTCTCTCAAGGGTCAGTACTAGTACCAGTACTATTCATCAGCTATATTCATCAGTGACCTGGATGAGGGAACAGAGTGTGCTCTCAGCAAGTTTGCTGATGACACTAAACTGAGTGGAGTGGCTGACACACCAGAGGGTTGTGCTGCCATTCAGACAGACTTAGACAGGCTGGAGAGTTGGGCAGGGAGAAATTGAATGAAATACAACAAGGCCGAGTGTGGAGTCCTGCACCTGGGAAAGATCAACCCCATGTATGAGTATAGGTTGGGGGCTGAGCTGTTGGAGAGCAGTGAAGGGGAAAGGGATCTGGGGGTCCTGGTAGATGCAAGGGTGACCATGAGCCAGCAGTGTGCTCTTGTGGCCAAGAAGACAAATGGTATTCTGGGGTGTAACCCTTCTAGGGTGTTGTTAGTAGGTTGAAAGAGGTTCTTCTCCCCTTCTACTCTACCCTGGTGAGGCTGCATCTGGAATATTGTGTCCAGTTCTGGGCCCCTCAGTTTAAGAAGGATAGGGAACTGCTTGGAAGAGTCCAGCACAGAGCCACAAAGATGATGAAGGGGCTGGAACATCTTCCTTATGAGGAAAGGCTGAGGGAGCTGGGTCTCTTTAGCTTGGAGAAGAGGATACAAAGAGATGACCTCATTAAAGTCTATAAATATGTGAAGGGTGTGTGTCGGGAGGATGGGGTCAGGCTCTTCTCAGTGATGCCAAGTAACAGGACAAGAGGCAATGGCTGTAAGCTGAAGCATAGAGGATTCAGTGTGAATACAAGAAAATTTTTTTCCCATTGAGGGTGCCAGAGCACTGGCATAGACTGCCCAGAGAGGTTGTGGAGTCTCCTTCTGTGGGGATATTTAAAATCCACTGGGACACATTTCTGTGTGACCTGGTTTAGGGAATCGTGCTGTGGCAGGGGGGTTGGACTAGATGATCTTTCGAGGTCACTTCCAACCCCTAACATTCTGTGATTCTGTGAAACACTTACTGTGGTTTGTTTTCAAAGAGATCATACACTTCTATAAGCCAATGGAACATATTCATGGATATGTCCATTAATACTGCATAACAATGCAATTTATACTTCTAATTTCACCAAAAAACCAGAATTAAAATATGCACATGTAAATTCACCCTTGTTTATTGTTCAGTCTCAAGCTGCTGTGGAGTAAACTTTCTATGCAGCATGTGAGAAATTAGGCATACTGACAGCTGTGAACATCTAATTCCCTCTGCAGGGTGCTGAAAATGTATTTCAAAATAGTGTTTTTCACTAATTACATACTGCACTGACCATGGAAGCCTTCCACTATCCCATGGCAGATAGTAGGATTCCTATGGCCTTTTCATTTAATTGGAAGCGAATATGAGGCACTGTTACTGTTGTCTTCTGGGATCCAGTGAGGCTTCTACAAATCTTAGACACCTGGTTAAAACTATGTTATATTGTTAGCTACTCCTTGTTTTCATTTAGGGAAGAAAAAAAAAAGAAAGGTTAAAATAAAACCCAAGAGAACTTTTCATAGGCACACTTCTATAGAGGTGTGCCATGCTGTCAGGTATAAATTAGATGGAAAAAAGGGTTGCCTTGCTAGTACTCAGAATTAAAATTCAGGAACAAAGAAAAACTGAAACTATAAAATAAAATAAGGAGTAATTTCTTGGAAACTGTAGGGTTTTTTTCAGTTTTGTAATACAGTCTATTGAATAAGTTTTTTATGCATTTACCCAAGAGTGATTGTTTGACTGGACATACTACATCATTTACCTTAAAAACATGTCTTCACCTTCACTAGGTAGTGCTTAATGTTCCTACTACTGAATTAGCTTTTAGAAAATTATCATTATACTCTACTATGCAAAAGCAGCCCTGATTAAACAGAAAAAGAAATCAAGCCTTCTGTTTAGAAATATAGTACACACCTGTATTTTATACTTTTAATGGGTTTATATTACACCGTGTGAATTTATGGTGTGTGTCTTTAAGCACTGTAAGGAGAGAACAGATTGGAACATAGGGAGCAGAGCAGGCCTTAATAGGGAAGGTGCTTTAGCTCTCTGTCTGTGTTTGCACCTCTGTGAAATGGAAGCACTGAAGCTTGCACTGCTCTGCACCTCTTTGTGGCAGTGCAGGGTGCTTGAAGTGCCAATTTTTGAATATACAGAAAGTAAAACGAAGTACATGGAGGTTACTTAAACTGCAGGCTTGTGAAGCTGAAGATGATGAGTATTTTTTGGGGGGGGGCTGAACCAAAGAAAGATTTGCTAGAGAAGCCAGTCAGGAATAGCAGCAGGAGGGCAAAGGTGAATCTGAGTAAGAGGGGGGAGAGAGTGCTCCATCAAACAAGACAAGCCAGAAATGGATAACTAAGGAGAGAAGAGTTCTTTTGCCAGCCCAGACTAGATGATATTTGTTTGTTAGGGTTTTTTTTTTTTTGAATATATGACTTTTTCCCCCATATGGGTAGGAGAGAGTTTTCTTTTTATTTCATAACTTTAGCCTGAATACCTATTTATATTCATAGATTTGGGAGTTGCATGCAGTGCTAGTATATGACATTGACCAGGATTTCTTTGAAGACATTTAGATTTCTGCTTATTTCATATTTATTCCTCAAAATTAAAAAAGTTAAATACTTTGAGCACGTGACCCTGTGAGTTTGTTGTCAGCTGGGTCTTTTTGGAACAAATTTTGCCATTTGCAAGGACAAGTGGAAAAACTTAAAGGAAGGAATATTTAAAAAACCTTCAAGGAAGTTATGTCTACATGGGAGAGATGTTTTTAGAAGCATTAAGATGAGTTAATTCTCACAAGAATGCTAAGGTTTTAATATGCTAGTTTATATGCTTGAGGCAGTCAGTAATCAAATGCCCAAGTACCATATGTACTGACATTTACAAATCACAAACAGATTTATATCTTATGATTCCAGTGCTTTATCACAGCAAAATCATACTCTGCTGTTTAAAACAGATGACAGAAGAAGAATTAAAGATTCACACTTATGAGAATGCAAGCAGCTGTCTAGTGTTTATTATATGGGACAGAAAGTAAGAGGAATGCATTTTAAAAAGCTTAAATAGCCTTCCAAGTAAAGTGCTAACTAGATAGTTACCCAGAAGATTTATACTGGGCAGGTCACTCTCTTTTTCCCTCCTGTCAAGGAATAGTTCTTTCCACTTTCAATGCAAGAGTAGAAGCACAGTGCACTTGCTGTTACTTAAAACAATAGATGCACCTACAAGATAGGCAGAAAAAAGCAGACTGTTCATTTGCTTCACTGACTCAGTGAGTATGCTTTAAATGCTAGACCAAAGTGCTGCTGCACCTGAAGTTGTTTAATTTACAATTCTCCAGAAAGAGACTCAGGGAAAAAATACAGAAATATGCAGTTTTGAGAAAAAGCATCATGTACATTCAATTTCTCATTCTTCCTCCTGAAACATTACATGTTTGTGGATTACAAGCTGCTCCTGCTGCTTCTTCTCAGAGCACAGCCCAATGCCACCATAGGTTACATAATAAAATGGCATTTGAATAATTCTCTGTGTCCACTGCACTTTTTAACAGTAGCTAGACTATCATTCCTCTGACAGGAGGAGTGGGAAAGGATCCACGTGGAACAGAAGGAAGGATCTAATGCACTACTTATTTTTCGCTTTGTGGAAATGATGTCAGTCATCTAATAGTATGCTTATTCCTGAATAGAATAGTCAACTTTGTTTCTTGAACTTGCTATAATTTGTGGAAGGCTTCCACATTTTCTACTTCATCCTTATGTTTTTCTTTGACAATTAGAAATATGCTGAACACCAAACTGCTGTCCAATGGGAAATCAGCTTCTGGTCTGAGATATCCTTTTGGCTTTTGTTAACCTTAAAAATGTGGGTATTTCAGGAGAACAGATTTTTACTGCACTATCAAATATGGGGTCTAACTTTACAGATCTCAGGAGGAAACCTAAGAAGCAGCTCCCCACATTCAGTAAAGGTTTTTGTTCTTCCCATTCTCTTTCTGAACCTAACTTCTAACTTTGTGTCTGACTCTGACCCAGTGTTCCTCCATTGAAAGCATAGACAGCAGGGTACAACGTGCACTGGTATTAAGTTTGCTGAATGGGCTCCACATGGAAGCAGCTAACTCACCCCCCCATTTTACCCAGCTTTTGCATCCTTCATCATGTTCCTATTTCTGATGAGTAATTGCTTGGAGGTGCTCTATCTCTTTCCATGCTGAGGGTGTGGGGGAATATGGTAAAAATTTGAGGCAGGGAATTTAACTGGAAATAAAAAAACTTATGAACAGCAAATGAAAATTCATTCTAACTGCAAAACTAAGCAGTCTGACATGTTTGGTTTTAGGCAAATATATATAAAAAACCCCTGAAAGCCTATGTGATTGGGTAAATGACAAGGAAGGAAAAGCTAAGATTAAAGGAATATATCTCATGTTGACTGCTTCATATCTAAAATTAGAGCTTTATCAGCTGACTAAGTTTTGCTCCCACAGACCTACTTGCATCTGGTTTACCTGTAGGTAGGTCACCTCACCTGTGTCCACTCCAAATGAAGTGGGTGAATGAACTACAGCTTCTTCTGTTTCAGAAGCCTGGGAAGGAGTTAACAAGCCTAGGATGGGCTTGAGCCCATCCTAATATTGAAAGGAAATGTGTGACTATCCCTTGGGAAGTGCTTTCCTGGCTGGATCAATTGCAATGTGGGTGGTCTCTCAGCACCTGATTGCTCTCCACTGTGGTGTCTCTCAGAGTGGGAAGGCATGAGATATGGTGGCCGTGCTTTCTGCCTCGGGACAACATTGCCTTTGGTGAAGTCATATATATATATATATATATTTTGCATGTCTATCTTTCTTTAGAAATTGTCAGGCTAAAAACAGTGCTTCATTTGAAAAAAAACCCCAAGTAAGTGCTTAAGAGAGAAGAAAGACATTTAGGAAATCCACTACAGCTGAGTAACCATTTCTAGATGGCTGAAGAAAAATTATGTTGATCCAGTGTCAAGGATAAAGCAAAATTAAAACATGCATGTGATGCTTCTCTCAAGGAAATGTGATCAGCAAGATCTGCAAGGTGAGATGTGCATATTGTTTGTGAAAAGAAGAGAGAAGACAAGCACTCTAATGGGTTGCAAAAGTTTCTATATATGCTGTCATAAATGTCTCCAGACTACGGTCAGCATCACATTTTTGAGGTTTTTAGAGGTTATGTCTTTTTGAGAAGAAAAAGGAATAGAAGAAGTGATGTCAATCTAGGAGACTGGGAAGGAAATAATTGTGTCCACCAGATCTTTTTGATACACACACCAGAAAGGCTCCATCAAATGATGTTCTTATTAGGCATTTCTTCCCATCCAGACCCCTTTTGGCTGAGAAGCACTGGCTGTGAAGTGCAACTGATACCATGCTGGGATAAAAATTGATCATATCTCTTCTGCCAGTGTCAGATTTAACCTCCTAATGGAGAACAGCTCTGGAGCTGGGCAATGAAGGATAGGCATATTGATTTTCAAATATGGAAACACAGTCCCCAAAATGTCAGCTTTCTTTTACGCCAACAATGTTTTCCACTAGCTATAATGCTGGCATACAAATTCACACATGTGCTTAAGACATGCAGTCAACATGGAGAGCAGAAGAGGGAAACACAATGAGCAAACTCAGCCTGAGCACATCCCTTCTGTTTTCTCTTTGGCAGTACAGAAGGGACTATATTCCTAAGGACACAGGTAAGTCCTGCAACAACAGTAAAAGAGGTCCCAAAGGAATTTATAAAAGTAACTGTCTTATAGTAAACATTTTTTTTTTCTTAAGCAATGACTACACAACAAATGGTAACATGAAATCAGACATGACACCCTACTTGCAGGACTTGACTCTGACAGCTGGAGCTGTGTTTAAATAGCTGCATGTCACCCGTTCCAATGAAACAAAATGCATAAAAGGTAAAATCTAATGGGAAAACTAAAAATGTTCAGTTCTTGGAAGCAGACCAGAAAAAGGTGGGAGCAAAGACCATGCCAGGGAAAACTCTTACACTGACATCAAAGGAAAAAGCTTGTCGCCAAAGCAGGAGCCCAGAAGGAGTGAGAAATGTATTTCTGAAGTTCTGGAACTTGATATTATCAAAGGAAGCTCAAATATTTCAGGACCAGCAGGGTGAAGGTGCAGATGTGTTTAGATCCTGCTTTATGGGTAAAACCAGAAATTTTATTGAAGATAGCATCTCTTTTCAGTGAACTTTGAGATCACCTTCTGGTGTCAATCAACACAACTCCATTGAAGTCACCATATGAATTCCCAGTTATGTTCAGTGGTGACCTCAAAGCCTGCAGCAAGAACAGTAAGCCTGGGAGTAGCTTTGAGACTTTGAGCAGTGAATTTGAACCATTAAGAACTTCCAAAAGTTTAGACACAAGCCTGTTTTGGAAACCTGAATTGTTCAGACTTTACAATCTCTCTTTGTTACAGTATTTACTGTTGTGCTTAATGTCTCAGTTTCCAGTTCTTGGCAATTATATGAGAATTTCAGCTTCTGTTAAGCTCTTAGAATTGTGAAGAAGAAACTTTCAAGTAGGCATTGACTGAACCTTGAAGAAGAAAATAAGAATCAAAAGGCAGAGAGTAAAATATTATAATTTTAAATTGAAATCTCATGGTTCTGAGGCTTCCAGCTTAGGATTGTTGAATTCTTTGGGCTGGCAATACTGGCACATTGCTCAGGAGAGCTGAGTGAGTTGTGACTGTTCAACAAGAATAGCCAAAGCTGCTTCTCTAGGCATGCTAAATGCTTCCAAATACACACCATCTACAGACTACTAATACATAATTCCATGCATTTGGGGAAATAGTAAGTGATATCAATTCCAAGTACATAGAGAACAGAGCAAGGGTCTGCTGCCCTTCACCTGCTGTAAATGTTCAGTTTAAACTGCTTTTAAGCACACCAGTGAATGTTTCTGTTCTCATGTATGGTAGGCACGAAGATCCATTGTGTGATGGCATTATACTAGTAACCACACAGCCATGAGACAGAAGAGGAATGAAGTTGCTGGTTCTACCATTCTGGTGCAGATTGGTCAGGAGCTTTGGTATGTTCAGATGATCAGCACTAAATACAGCCCCACTGGCTGGCTATGCCCATTACACTGCACACAGAGTGCTCCACTCTCAGTGCCACAGATGGGAAACATCTGTGACATCTTGTAATGAGTGGCAGATACTTATAGCTTATTAATTTACATTATGTATAAAGCCTGGGCAGTTATTCTCTTTCTGCATGAAAAATGTCAAACCAAGGCTGTGAGTGCCATTTAATCTAACATCTTTCACTATTCATCAAAACCCATATAAACCAGAAGTCTTGATCATGTAATATTTACAGGCTGAGAAAATGTCATTGTTTTAGATGACCAGGACTTGCTCCCCAGTTCACCTTTCAGTGAGATTAAGCTTGCCCTGTCATATGATGAGTCTTTTTTTGTAAGCAGATGAACTACCTTCCTTTTAGTTACATCTTATTTTTGTACTTGCTAAGTTCAGATAATACTTTTGATACCTTTTTTTATGCCATCCTTTATTTAGAAGAGTTATCAGTGCAACAGTTGAATCTGCAGGAGTTGCTCTGCAGTACTTCACAATAACTTCTTGAGATCTGGAGTATTTACTGAGTTCAACTAAGAGTATTAAGCAGTGCAGCACATGTAGTTTTTTTACAACAGCAACAGTTGCTGGGGAGATTTATAATGCATTGGAAAACAAGTATCTGACACTGTAGGAACTCCTAGATTAAATGCATAATAGCATGGGCATGTCAGGAGGCACCTATGTCCTGCCCCAGCAGCAGCCAGGACCTGTTAAGGACAATTGCTGTGTGCCTTAGAAAACTGGTATCACCTGGATCTTGTAAAGGGTGAGGTGGGGTGGAGCAGGTGGCTAAGGCTCATTGCAGGAGAAGATATTTGGAGGAAGGTGAGCAGAGGAAAGGGTTGGTTTTGGATGGGTGATGTTTGTGGTGTGAGAGCAGGAACTCTCCCAAAGTGCTCTTTGAGATCTGTAGCTGATCCTCCAATGATCCATTTTGGGAAGAGGAGGCAAAGGATGCTACTGCTTGCTGAGTTGCATGATGCAAGGTGAAAGATGTGTCTTCTACTGGATGCTATAACCTTATACAGAGGTAACTTGTTTACTTGTCTTTCTTGATGCTTATTTAAATTTCTGCACCTTAGAAGTGGGTTAAAGTGGACTGTATATTTGTTAATAACTTAATGGAAAGAGCATGCAGAGCTTGTCTAAGGAGAGCCAAAAGGTCACATGCAGGGATAAATGGGATACAAAGCTTGGCTTACTGGAACAAAGAGCTATATCAGGATTGCTGAAAGAGCTTACAACTATGTAATAGACAGACAAGTCTTGAAAGAAACTACTGAGCCAAGAAGTCCAGGAAGGACTTCTAGGCTGTATATTGGGAGTATGGATTCAGTTAAGATGGTAGGAAAAATGCCTTGATCTTTGAATCTGATTTAAATAAATGGAGTTTGGGAACTTCTTTTGTGAACTGTTCTGCCTTTTGAATTGCTATTTTTGAGACAGAGCCACAGTATGGGATCACCTCTGATTTTTTTTTTTAATGGCCTTGCTGCCATGACCAGGAGTCCAAGTTGTAGTTTACACATCAAGTGACCAAAAGAGCAAAGAAAGAGGTAGAGTCAGAGGGGTTAATTCTTGGTAGGTGACATATAAAAGTAGCAATTAAACTATTCTACTGAGATTTGTGCAGTAGCAGCACAGTAACATATTTTGTTGTATTAAGTCCTGTGTCTTTGTGCAAATGGTTACTACTTTTGGCTTGTCTTAATCTGAATTTTTCTTTTTGGTCTTTGTAAGGAAAAGCAGTGGAGAAGCTGCTGTTTCTCCAATTATAGTGTTACTTTTTAGCACAGTTACATATGTTAAGGAAAAAAGCCACTTTCATCTAACAATAGCATGCTAGAAAGAGATGGGAGGATGGATGGGAAAACACAATTTCAGTGTAACTTGCCAGAAACAGATACAAAATGCAATATATAATCTTCCAACCATATCTAGTCAAAAGCTGCTACAGAACTATAATCTTAAAGACTTTTCCTGTATCTGCTCATACATTACATCTTCTTGTTATTAAACTCAACTTTTAGTTCAGAATTATTACATTGATTCATTTGTTCCCTTCCTCTCTCCTCTGAAAATTGCTCAATAGCAAAACTAATAAAATAGAAAGCTTTTCTTGGGCAAAATAAGAGATATTACACCCTTTGAATCACTCAGCTGTTTTCTGTCCCCCAGTGGGATTTCTTATTTCTATTGGTAGAGAGTGTAAAATAATTGAGGCCAGACATCTGCCTTTCTTTTTCCCCCAGTTATTTCATCTTTGCTTAAACTAAAGTCTTTGGTTGACTATTACTATATGTCAAGATTTTATTACAATACCATTGCTAAAGTGAAAAGCTTTTTTTTCTTCTCCAAATAACATTTTCACTACAAGGACAGGTTAGTTGTAGCCAAACAGAATTTTTGCATTGCATCACAGGAAAACATATCCTGACCTTCACATAACATGCTATAAGTATTCATTGTATTACAATTTGCTCTACAGTAATTTCATTTATATCATCATTCAAGTCTTAATAAGATAAACACAGGATTTAACACCTGGAATATCACTGGCAAAGAGGAGGAAACCACCCCACAATTTCCCCTAACCCCAGCTCTAGCTGTGAGGACAAACACTAATGCAATGGCCAAGCATTTAGGGTTGGGTTCTCTGTGAGGCTGTTGTGTTTGTGCTCCTCAGTACCCAGGTACTGTGGATTGATGAGGATCTCTTAGGACTACTTAGGGACTCTGCCCCAGAAAGGTCTTGTAGCACATGCTTTGGGTTTCATATTTTTAGAGATGTATATAAAAGGGGACAAGCTTGCAGAGTGCTGTGCTGTTAGTGGTAGACTGGTGTTCATAATGCTGTGCAGACCTGAGCCACTCTCTCTGCTGATGGTGCTGTCAGTGTGAGCTGTGCCTGAGGAAATCTTGCCAACAGAATTTGAGTGTGCAAATGAATTTTTAATCAAATCTGCATTTTTACTGATAATTACAAGCATAGGAATTGTGTTGTACTAAATGTTAAGGTGCCAATGAAGAAACAAGTCCAACTTGGATTTCTGTGACTCTGCAGCTACTTCAGCACTTCACTTGACTAAGCAGCAATTACAGCAATTCAGCAGGACACTTATTAGGTGCAATAAGCTGTGTTTCTCTCACTTGTCCTCCAGAAAGATGCTTCAGTGTGGAACTCAATTTTCTTTTTCTTTTCAAAGTGAGTTAGCCTTAGAAGCAGCATTTCTTCAAGAAGTGGAATGTTCTTCAGCTGTTTGATTTTGGAGTTAAGTACACAAGCTGTGAGAGCTGCAATCCTTTAACAATCACCCCAAAGTACCACAGGCAGCCAGTACAGCTGGGCAGCCTGCTTGTGATTTGTCTGGATCCCTGTGTGCATGCTTAAGAGTTGTAAGGAACTGTAGGACAAAAAATGGATAAAATATTTTAAGTGGCTTTTGATTACATAACCCTCTTGTAGCTATTGCAGTAAGTCTGGTGTTGACCAGCCTTTCATTTAACACTGCTCCCCTTCATCAATGCACAGTCTTTTCACTTTCCCTTTTTAAGGTGTCAGGAATCTAATTGAACAGAGAAGGACTATTGTTATCAGCTGTGGTGTAGGGGAGCACTCAGTTCTTGCAACTTAATTTGCAGGACAAAATATGAATACTGTGCAAGATATGAAGCATTTACTCCTCTTAGAGGCACAGATAAAAGGACAGATGACTTCAATATCTAGAAAACATCCTGAAGTATTTTTACAGTTTGATATACAGATTTTAAGAACACAGAATTTAGAGATGACTGAGCAAACTAATTTAGGCAGAACAAGGGTCTAATATTTCCTGCCTAATATTTCAGTCTAGAAATGCTATTATTGTACTCTGTGTACTGAATTTATCTCCTTTAGATTGAAATATTTTTTCCTAATTTACTCTGCTGTTATCTTTCAGTGCACTTGGTTAAAAGCTGTGCATTTGCTGTATATAGTAACATGCACTATGAGGGTGGTTAGTCAGTGGAACAGGTTGCTCAGAGAGGTTGTGGAAGCCTCATCCCTGGAAGCTTTTAAGACAAGGCTTGATGGGGGGCTGGGTAACATGATCTAGTGGATGGTGTCCCTGCCAGGCAGGGGGGTTGGAACTAGATGATCTTTGAGGTCCCTTCCAACTCTGACAATCCTATGATCCTATGCACAGGAGATGTAGACTCTACTAGCAAATAAAAAAATGCCATTGGATAAGAATTATTTCTTACAGGATGCTCTGCTTACACAGTCTCTTTTCCTCTGGGTTTGTCAACACTGCTGTTAGAAGCCCTGCCCCGAGGTGTACCAGGCTTCTTCCTCACATTGAGCTGTAATTTGCTGGTTTTCAGCTTAAATGTATTTTTTTTTAAATCCAGTTTACTAATTTTTAAATTTCTGGGAGGTTAAGTCCCAAAGGTCAATCTTTAAATCCATGTTTAGGTACCTAAATTAAACATCCTAATGAGGGGAGCTGTTGTGTTCCCAGAACTTCTGCAGCAGGAGAGCACTGGTCTTCATTAATTGCCAACCTTGCATATAAAGGTTTAATCCTGCAGGTTTAAAGTCTCTCTTTTAAACAGAAAAAGTGCCCTTCTACTTTAGTACCTCAAACTTAGTGTTTCAAAAAAATATGGCTTAAGTGTTTTAGTTTTGCAAGGAGCTTATGTAAAACCTGTTTGCCCTATCCTTCCTCTCAGTCCCATTTGAGTATCTGATTGTGAACAGCTGCACTGAAACTTGCATTTTGGTGATATGACAGGTTTTTCTTTCCTTGAGCTGTCAGGGGTCTAGTCATAATCTCTGTCTGCAGCTCCATGGGCAGGTTTGCTGGGTGCAGATTGATGCTTGCTTTCCCTGGCATGACAGCTAGGGAATGGCACCTGCAGCAGGAGTATTGATCTCCAGGACTTGCCTATTGCTCAGTCATGCCCTTGGTAGTTTCATCTACCAATTGCTACATTTCATATTTTTACTGTTTGGGGACATATGGTAATTGAAAGGAATAAACCAGAGCTTTTGCAGAAGATTTTTATGAATTAAATAGTCTTTATTCATTGACAAAGCACAGGAGATATGGCCAAAATGAACTCTGTGCACAGTTCCTCAGCTCTGCTAGTGAGGATTCCTACTGCTCATTGCAGAAACCCCTCTAGCTTGTACTGCTGCTTCCCCTTAGCTTGCTGATAAGTGCCTGTTGCTCAGTAAATGCTTTCTTTCAGGCTGCTTTGAACTTAAAACTTGCTCTTTATTAAAAGCCAACTCTAGCTCCTTGGTTGCAGTTTTTCTCCATTGCCCCAGTGTATATTCTCACAGGGAAGCAGATATTTCTTCCAGCTTATTTCCCTTCATTCTAATTTGCCCTCCTTGAAAGCAAATTTGCTAATAATTGCCATCAGCTACTTCTGGCCTTGAAGAGGTAATGCATGTTACCCTGTGCAGCAGATTATTGAATATTTCAAGGCACAATCAATGTGGGAAATCTGCTATTTTACAGTTCATACCATCTGTTAGATCTTCTGATACTTCCTAAACAGTCAAGATTTACATTTGTAAGTAGCATTTATGAATTTGAATAAAATTCAAATAGGAAAATTTGGTATGACTTCTTTGCCCTCAGTTATGCAGGTTCAATACACTGGATGGTTTATTTAGATTTAACAAATATGAACCATGAGTTACTGCAGGGGGGGAGGGTCCTGAGCAGGCTGATCTGAGTAAAGGGAATCAATGTAATCAAGGTCCTATGTGAAAAATCCCTGATATTTAGAATAAGGTTGGGGTTTTTTTTAAATGAAGCTGCATCTTTTAAATCAAAATTGGCTTGGGTAACAGTCATTCTTGCTTTCTTCACAACAGTGTACAGCATACCTTCCCAACAAAATCCATTAGTCATGAATTGACCTTCACCGGCCAAAGGGTCCATGCATTTATGATGGTGCCTAGAAGCACTGTCTGGCAAGGACTTGCTCAGGAAGGAGAAATCTCAACTCAAACAGAAAAATGTTGTCTAAGAGAATTAAGGTTTTCTGTCTGGAAGGAATTCTCAATCAGACAAGGGTAGTGTAGGTAAAAAAGGGTTTTGAAGGTCTCCTCACTTTTAATTAAATCTGTAATGGCTCTTCAGCAGGCAGGTTGTGTTAACTAATTTAATTCTTAACTGTGTCAGGGAAATTAAATGTACAGGAGTTTAAGGTCCTGACTTAAGTCCCTATGAATGCCCTCCCCCACATGTTGACTTAGCACTGGTGAAACTGTTCATGGCTTGGGTAGTTATTCAGTATAAGGAATATGAGTGCTGAAATTGATTAACCTCTCTGTATAACCTTGGGTGAGTAGCCTCTTCTGTTGCAGTTCTTCTAGGCTGAATTCTTTACGTAAGGACTAGGAATATATTTAAAAGCTGAAAAGCATGATCATCCTTTTTCTCTGCTGTGCTTCACCCAGCTTGGGTGCAATACAAAGAACCCTTTTGTGCCTGGCTTGGAGCAGAAATTTTCTATCTGTACTGTTTAGCAGGTGGTGCTGCATGGCTTTATCCATCAAGCCTTTCAGGGACTTTGTGGCTTAAAGCAGATGTACATTATCACTACTCTTGATAGACACATTCCTTTTCTGAATGTTTTGAAAGCATGCAAAGTTTGCCTAGTAGAAGTTCTGCTTGATGTGAGTACATTGATCATGCTGC
This sequence comes from Galbula dea, assembly GCA_013399015.1. Classification (NCBI taxonomy): domain Eukaryota; kingdom Metazoa; phylum Chordata; class Aves; order Piciformes; family Galbulidae; genus Galbula; species Galbula dea. The sequence continues at coordinate 38,036 of VWZX01003777.1, forward strand.
AGGCCAATAAAAAATTTGGTCAGTTTTACAAAATGTCTTTATCTGCCATATCCAGTATCAGAAAACATGCAATGTCTCTTGGAGGGAAATTGGGAATTTAATTTGAAAGCGGACAGAAGGCATAATTCTTCTGCTGCCCAGAGGCTGATGAATAAGTGAATGCTCTGCATTGAAGATGTTTAGGTGTTTGCAAGATGACAGCTTTTCTTTTGTTGCATCAAAAAGGGAAGAAGAAAACCAAATTTTGTTGTGTGGAGGAAAGAGGTTCCTAAACGGGCAGACTATCTCTGACACAGATGTTGCCCTCATTTCCACTGAATTCAGATGATCTGGGCCAGCCCCTCAGTTGTCCTCATCAGTACCAATTCTGTGTAGTTCAAAAGTAGGGTTCTCTACAATAAGCCAAATCAGCTGATTAAAGAAAAACAATGTTCCCTTAATAGGGATTATTTTGAGCAGTTTTATTAAATACAGGGAAATACAGACTGTGGCTGTTCCCTGCTTTGTGCCACTTGAGGCACTGCATCTGAAGCCCAGAGCTGAGGCCGTAGTTTGAGATGATGACCCTGGACTTGATGGCCCCATGCAGTTGTCACTGTTCCTCTTACTGGTGTGGGGCAGTAGCTGTTGTTCTGTGTAAGGGTTCACCTTGTGTCTGACTGATCAGTCACTGGACCTCAAGCTGACCAGCTTGTTTGGCACACAAGATTGCAGTGGAGAGGAGGTGGTGGTGGAAATGCTCATGAAGGTGCTTGGGAAGGGAATTAGGGCTCAGCATCTGGCACCGAAACATGACTAAGTAAATGCACTTGTAAGCAGATGCTTCAAGTTTTCAGTCAGCAAATTCTCTTGATATTTCTAAATTTAGAAACAATAAATTGGAATGTGTGAAGAAATCTTTTGTAAACAACTTTTTCTTTCTTTTGGAAAAAATTCTGCCTCTATTTATGCTGAGAACTGCTGGTGCAGTCAAGGTTATTACTGGACAAACTGACAATAGGCTTTGGACTGCAAAGAAAATTAGGGAATTTGGGGCAAAGAGGAGACAGTAGGAGTTGAGCTAAACTTGGTATGTAATGAAGATGGTGTTTGGAAAAAAACCCCCACTCTGGTTTCCAGAAGCATAAGAGCTCTTTCCTTAGTTACATACACAATATTTACATAGCTCTACAGCATCTCTTCCAGGTACTGTGCCATTCCTACTGCCTCCCTTCCCTGGCAGTCAGAGCTTTTCAAAAGATAAAAGACAAATGTTACATAATGCATGCTGCTGAATATTTATGATTTGCCTACTAGTTAAACTTACAAATCATTTCTAGTCTCTGGAGTTCCTTCCAGCAGCAGATAGGGGGAAGTTGTTTGCCATGTCTGTGTTTGAAATGTTTTTATTGCCCATCTTGGTGTTTTGAACTGGTTTGCAGCTGCCTTTGCTTTACAAACTTACTTATGAGGTTATCTTTGCTTAAACCTGATGATCCCACCTGACATTCTACATGTAAATTTCCCACTACAGATGGGGAAAAGAGAAGAAATCTTCTGGAAATGGTTCATTTTGGGGCTTAGTTGTCTTCACTATTGTGGTTGATATTTAAAATTGTGATGGTGCTGTGTGAGACTTAAACCCTGGGCTTTCAGACAGCTTTGGTGGTGGCTTTGGTTTACTTTAATATTTCTCATGCTCCACAGCATTCTCCAGGACTCCAGCAAAAGCTGAGATACTCTGATTGTGATTACTCTCTTCATGGTCACTCAGTTGACTCAATAAAACTGTGTGGTTTATTTTTTTTTGTTTTTTTTTTTTTTTTAATAAAAATGCTTGGTAAAGATCATAGAATGGCCCAGGTTGGAAGGGACCTTAAAGATCATCTAGCTCTAACTCCCTGCCATGGGCAGGGATGCCACCTGCTAGACCAGGTTGCCCTGGGCCACATTCAATCTGGCCTTGAACAGTGCCAGGGATGTGGCAGCCTCAATCTCTCTGGGCAACCTGTTCTGGTGTCTCACTACCCTCTGGGTGAAGAATATCTTCCTAACATTGTCTAAATCTTCCCTCCTTCTGAATGTCTGAAACCATTGCCCCTTGTTCTATCACTTTCAACCCAGGTAAAGAGTCTCTTCACTTCCTTCTCTAGAGCTGCTTTAGGTACTGAAAGGCTGCTATAAGGTACCACCAAAGCCTTCTCCAAGCTGAACAACCCCAACTATCTCATCCTGTCCTCATAGGGGAGGTGCTCCAGCCCTCTGATCATCTTTGTGGCCCTCCTCTGGGCTTACTCTAAAAGATCCACATCTTATGCTGAGGACCCCAGAACTGGATGCAGTAATTCAGAGTAGAAGGGCAGAATCACCTCCCTTGACCTGCTGGTTATGCCCCTCCTCATGCAGCCCAGAATATGGTTAGCTTTGTTTTCATTATTTCAGTCTGTACAGACTTTGTGCTATAAAAAGCCAATGCAAATCTTTGTCATGCATTTTCATACACAGTATCTTACTAGACTTCCCCAGAAAGTTAATCAAAAACCCTGAACCAATCAGAGTCAAAACACTTTCATTGACAAAACATTTCCCAACCAAAGCTGTGCTGATGTTGATTTTCAACTCTTATTTTTGCCCTTCTGTCTTAATCATGTGTACAGCAGCCTTGTGCTTTCTCACTGGGACTGTACAAACATGCCCTCTTGTTTGAACAGCACTTGTTGTTTGATGCTGTCAGCTTCATCTGTTCTGTCTGCCTTTCCCTAATGCAACCCAAACAACCCCATTGGTCTGCCAGGTGTTCCTCCTGAAAAGAGCTTGTGCTATTGATGGAGAGGGCTGATCTGCAAACTCCTGGCACCATTTTGTGGTGATTTGTTTTACTGCTGCAGCCACTGTGATAGTTGAAGTCTCGTTCCCTACATGCCACTGGGAACTCACTTTAATAGGGAAGATCCCTGCTGTCTTTTTTTGCAATCTTGAATTGGTACCAAAAGGATAATTCATAGACAGCTATTTCTGCTTAGCTTGTGTGGTGTTTTTGTTTTTAATATTCTCCATGAATAGCTCAGAAATTTTGAGATAACTTTTATTCCAAGTCAACTTATTGGTGTATTTCTGGGTTCCTGGGGAGACACTTTCCATAGCTTTGAGTACTTCTGTTTCATAACACTCATTTGCCCTTTGGGTGCTCAAATACCTGTTTGCAGAGGTCCACAAATGATGCTTGCAATACCAATGTGCTAGAATCACACAAGGTTTTTTGGCAGATGCTTTCAGGTAGTGAGTCCTTTTACCTGTTCTTAACAAACAGTTGGTTTCTTCACAGCTTATACCAAGTGAAAAGTGACTCTTATGTCCCTCAGCTTCAGTGAGAGTTAACCCAGTCCTCCCTGTTACATAGATAATGGAGACAAATGTAACATTTCTATAATTTAGAAAATATAACTTCCATCACCTGAGAAACTAGCCCATAAAGGTGTCTTGCCCTCGCATTTTCTGAAGTTTTCCAGTTTGCCAGTCTTTGCAGAATTCATCTGGGAACTTGTCCTCAAAAATTAGAAAAGAAAATGTGCTGTTTAACATTGGTTGTGGCGAATTGATAGTTTGAATGAATGATGATACATTGCAGAGATTAGTGATGGCACAGGAGCATTCTGGGGAAATAATGAGCTGTCTAAATGGTCAGGAAGCAATTTACCTTCATTCTGTCACCTGAGATGTACAGGAGAGAAATGTGAAATAATTTACAACAGGGCTGTGTACCTCTTAACACTCTAATATATTAGACTTGTGATGTTGTGACACTGATCACCAAAAAATTCTAGGGCAGTGTCATAAATTAGATTGTGCTGCATCTGATTGGGGTTTTGTGCTTTATTCACATCAAAAGGCAATTACATTTTGTGTAAACTTAATCCTACTGATTTAATGATGTGTGTAAAATCTGCCTTGCAGTTTGTCCTTTATTAATACTGTATACACAAGTTGTCTGCAAATGGAAGGCCACTAATTATTTTGGCTCTCAGAGATTGGGGTTGCCCTTCAGGCTAAACCTTTGTTTAGATTATCTAAATGTATGTGCAAGAGATACACGTTGTGATCTTTTTAAAGGCTGCATCCCACACTGTAGTACTCAAAGGACTTATTTTAACAGAGTCAATATAACTGCTTAAATGAACTCTGCAAGCTGGGGTTCAACAGGTTTTCTTATACTGAACTCTGATAAATGCTGAAGCTAACCCTGTGTTTGCATAGCAAATCTGTTTTCCTTTTTCTCTTCCTTTGGTAGTGAAATAACCTTGACACCAAAAAAAAAAAAGAGCTTGAGCTAATGAAACTTTTTAGCCAGAGCAAAGCTGAAAGGAACAATTAAATAGTGAAAAGTCATACACAAGAAATGAATTGCCTTGGAGAAGACAGCAGTGAGAACAGGATCAAATTCAGTAGCATAAAATGCAAAGCCATGTGTATTGAAGGTATGGTGAAATATTTACTGAGACACCAATGTGATGGTAATACATGCAATTGGAGGGTGAATCAAGATACCTATTTCTGTGAGGGCTTGAGATATACTTGTGCCTGAGGACTGGTGAGGCCTTCACAAAAGCAGATATGTTGTATGTGGCTCTGGGCATCCAGTGTTTTGCATCTATCCAAGCAAGGTTTGTGGGCTGCAAGATTGCACCTGGAGCAGGCTGCTATTTTCTGTGCCTGTGTGTTTTCACTGCTGCTTACAGGACATAAATTAAAGCATAAATTAATGTGACTTTTAAAGTTAAAGGATAATGTTGGAACTGAACAAAGTTATAAACTGACTGGTAATGCATTGAGGCAGTCTTTAGGATGAGAGCTAGAAAAATGGTTATTGAAATGTCCTCAAATAGGAGCATGCAGCAGATCATCTTGAGGTGTGGTCAGTCAGCATGTGCAGGACAAGTTGGAGATCAAGCATAGCCAGCATGGATTCATGAAAGGCAGGTCCTGCTTGACCAGCCTGATCTCCTGTGACCAGTTAACCTGCTTATAGGATGACAGAAAGGCTGTGGATGCTGTCCTGTTGCACCTTAACAAAGTCTTTAACATGATCTCCCTTAGCATTCTCCTGGAGAAGCTAGCTACTAGTGGCTTAGACAGGTGTACTCTTCACTGGGTGAAAAACTGTCTGGATGGCCTAGCCTGGAGAGTTGTGGTGAAAGGAGTTAAATCCAGGTGGTCACTGGTCACAAATATATTCCCCAAGGCTGAGTACTGGGGCCAGTCCTGCTTAATATCTTCACTGGTGATCTGAACAAGGGGGAAATGAATCTGTTTTGCTTTTTCTTTCTTAAATAATAGAAGTTGATAAATAAAAACTCTAGCTATTTTCATTATTTGCTGATTTCCATATAACTCCAATTTAGACACTGATTTCAGTTTGCAAGTAGTATGCATTTTACCATAACTTATTATTTTTAGGTATACATGTCATATCCTCTAATGGCATTGAGTTGGATATTAATTGAATGTCATTCATAATGTTTAATTGTGGTCTAGTCAGAAGCCACACAGTCTACTTATTCTTCTTAGACATGGTAGTAGTGATTTGTCATGTTATATGTCAGCTGTAAGAACTGAACAGGAAAGAGGAATGATTTGAATACATGCTGAAAATGAAGATAGCACTGCCTTGCTCATTAAACTGTCTGCAGGACTGATACATGAAAAAAGTTACTTTTTCTTCAGCAGTGTTGACATGCTGCATTGCAAACATTCACAGTAACTTTATTTTTAGAATGAATTTGAATCATCCAGTATCATCTGATTGTTGTCCATCTACAGAGTGAGAAACAAATACCATTATGTGACATTATATCTTGAGAAACACACCTTACTGATAGCACTTTTCATTTCTATGCAATTTTGTATCCAGAGCATTTGAACTGAGTTTACTTTATAACATACAGATTAGTATCAGGGAGAAGATTCTGACCAAGACTGGAAAAATCTGGGATTTGGGGCTATTTGAGACAACAAATGATCTGAGAATTTCAGACAGATCTAGTTTTAGTCTAGTCACCCTAATCTCACCTCAAACTATGTGCCTAGACTACAAGCATTGTTTTGGCTATGAATTTACATGAACAGAGTAGCAACCAGAACAGTAGTGGGATGAAAGCCCAGCAAAGAGAAATTATGAGAGTAGAAATGGGCAGAGCTAATGACTTTTAGTAGTTACAAAACTTCATCCCTCTGCTTACCTACCTTGGTTGTGCTCCTCAGAGTCAAAACTAAGAGACTGCTGGATTAGTTAATGATTTTTTCCATCCATGGAGTTGATAAAGATGCTGACAGCTAGGATGCTAAAAAATATCCAAAAAATAGCCAAAAAAAAGTCCGATAGTGCTTTTGTGATATACTAGAGCCCCCCCAAGTTCATACAGGTTAAATTGGGAGAAACTGTTACCAACAGCAGTTTTTTGGAGTAGAGGGTGACTGACAGTATCTTGTTTCTCTGTGGCTTGCAATGTGAATACCATTTGTGGCTCAGAGTAAGGTAGGTCTGGTTTAGGTGCATGGTTAAGAAATGACCCAGGAGTGCCTTTGTAAAAGGAGTCTTGGCCTCATTAGTGCTCCATTCACTGGCAGGGCAGGAAGAGGAGTGGAATGAAAAAGAGAAATTTAAAAATATAGCAGATTGTAACATAGTGACATCAAGGTGCTTAGCTGCTTAATATTAATGTAATAATGGTAGTTGAAAACTAGCCAAGGAGTTGGGGTTAGGAACATCTGGTCATCGTGAGTCCCTCTGTTTCTAGTGTCCATCTGATGAGTTAATAGAAGGACTTGAGCTGCAACATGTTCTCTACCCTCCTTCTGAATTGGCTTTTTTCTCCAGCATAACTTGTTGGGACTCCTAAATTAAGTACTAGAGATGTTAAGATACCTTGGTGCTCATCCCTAGCTGAGCCAAACTAGTGTTTTCCCTGACACCAGTGCAGCTGAGCTAGGTTTTGAGCTCTGTTCAATAAATGCTAAAATCAGATTGAATTCTCCTTCAACAAAATCAATGGCAGAAGTTATTTGGCTAGGCTCTTGTCTGCACTTAGGCAACTTTATGCTCCTCTGGCATCATAAAGAATGAATAAATTGCACTGTGACTCATTTTAAAGCCCCCCCATGCTGCCAGGGTGATATCGTGGATTTGGAGTAAATGAAATTTCAGGCTAATTTGCTTTAGTGTAAATGAGCATCAGGGCCATCAACTTGTTTGGACCAAGTCAATAATGAGGGATGTGCATGAAGGAGGTGCACGGTCTGTTTTAGTTGCTGTGTAGCTGACGTGGTTCCTCTATAAAGATGCACGAAGATAACAGCTGTCGGTTTGCAGAGCAATGTGCAGGCAAGGAAAAGGCAGGGATGAGCCCTTGGGAGGAATGTAAACCAGCAGACACGTGGCTGATTTATGATGGGGAAAAAATGCTTTTCATTCTGCCAGTGCTTTGTCATAATGCCTGGGTTGGAAATTGGAAAGAAATATAACCTCGTGCGAGAGGTTGGGAGGGATGAAAAAACCCTCTTCCAATTTCCAGCTGGCACATTAAGGGTTTGGTGAAGTTGTGCTGATGGAGCTTTGGACTAATGGGAACCTCCCCAAAACGACAGCAGCAGAGTCCCTCAGAAGTTTCTCATTCCAGAGAATTTGATTTATTCAAGGTTTTTGCATTTCCATCTGTAGTCTGGACCTCTCTTGTGGTTGCTGCCTCATGTGGTGTGCGAGGTACTTCAGAAGGAAGGCACTAAAGCAAATCAAGCATTTTATAGCTGTATTGCAGAGTTAAATGGGAGTGGATTGCTGAGACATAACAGCACATATAGTTTGTAAAAAGAGCCAGAAATTTATTCCTTTCAGTGGCTACAATTAAGGGTGATTTGATTTTTAAATTTTTATTTTTAAGGAGAAATGTGAAATTACGCAGAGGGCTGCAGAAATGTCATTGAATGAATCACTTAATCCTTTTAAGTACAGTATTTTTGCAGTTTTTACCTATTTTGGGCATTTCCCACCTTATATAACATATCCAAGAAAAAAAGGGAAAGACTGGTTATAGCTGGCCTTGTGGTCCCTGTGAATGTGTTCCTGAGCAATATCTAAATATAGAAGTAAAACCAGCATGTACACATAGTCTTATGTGACTGATCCTCATAGAGCTGAGTGTGTGTAAAAATTTATTAGATATATGCAACATTCTTATTAGTTATGTTTTGTGATGAATGCTTTTGTCATGTGGTTATGCTATTTGAGTTTCAGTGCCTCATACTTAGGATTTAGTCAGATATGGCTGACTTAATAGGGTACTTTTAAACAGCAAGAAAGGAGTGAAAGAACAAGCAACATGCAGAGAAAACTTGGAATTCTTCTTTTCCTTCTCATTGTCATCTTTTTTTTCCTCTGCTTCTGCTTACAGCTCAGATCCAAAACCCACAGGGAGCAGCAGTACCAAAAATAGGGTCTGGGGGAAAATAATACTTAGACTTTTCTGCACTTCTGTAGGTTTTCTCAAGATAGAGTTTTCATTAAATGTAAAGTCTCTTTCCTTCTCACTTTGGCTTCACAGTTGTTCTTGGGAATTAGAATTATGGTCAGGGTTGGTATGATTTTGTTGGTATTATCTTAGTTACTGTAATAAAAAACATGATAAGGGTTGAAAATGACTGCTGTGTATAAGATAACTTTCCTGAAATGCTTGCTCTTGGTTTGCAGCTTAACTTTACTACAGGTTACATATTTTTAAATGTTAGTGCTTATCCAAATTATCTTTTCTTTTTAGCGCAGCTCTGACAATGGGTGTTTCAATGTAGGCAGTTTCTTAAAGAGATTCTGTAAATTTCATGGAGTTTTATCTGATTTAAGGATATAACTTAGTGGCAATAATTAATCTGAAACTAAAATTTGCTGTCAGTTTTTCAACAGATGCCATCCAGACTATTTGCCTTTTTTTATGGGACTGCTGTTTCAGATCAGACAGCCAGAGCAAAAATAAAAACCCATACCTTTATTACTGGGAGTTGCAGGCTGTTTTCTAAGCTTGCAAAGCTTCAGGAAGCTTGGTAGCTTTTTTTTGAGGTATTATTGGCAAATTACCCAGCTCTATTGATTATGCTTTTGTAGCAAAAAACCCCAAAAAGTTTGAAAGGCTTAACTTCCATGGAAAATAATACTAGAGAGCATACAGAATCCCATCCTAGTGGGATGAATACCTCAATAACAGCAGCATGAGATTCCCCAATTAGAACCTGGTTTTAACACACGGGTAGTGTTTGATAGATTACAGCTTTCCAGGCTTCAAGCTAACCAAGGAGGTGCAACTTCTGTCCTAAAGGAAGCAATAAATCCTTTTTTACTCAGACTGCTGACACAGAGCACACAAAGAGCCATATCTGAAAATTGTATACACCTGGAAATGAGACATGTATCAAAGGCTATTTGGCTGCTTTCACTGAAGAAAATGCCTACTGTAGCTGTGGAGTTCAAAGAAGTGAGAAGTACATAAAAGCAAACCTAATAACATGACCTAATAACATAAATTACTTAAAGAAAATAGGTTGCTTTTTTCATACAGAATATTTAATCTTCTGTTTTGTTTACAATTTGTCACTGTATATACTGAGTTATAAACCCCCTGTTTTTCAAGGTGCAGTGAATACTAAGACCCTTATCTAATTTTTCTCTAATTTGTTTGTGTTGCTCTATAGTTCATATCTGTTTAGCAAAACCACCTTAATAGATGTGTTGGGACTTTCACTAATCTGAATATATTTTAAGTCTTCTATACTGACACTTTCAATTTAAAAGGAAAAAAATAGAAGTTAAATCTCATTTTAGTTAGGGTAGAATGGAGCTTTAAGAACCAAGTTTTAAATGTGTTGTGCTTCAGTGCATGTCCCCACATGCTAAATTTTAGTATGTACTTGCAAGCATTTCTGAAGGAAATAGTATTTTATTTACTGTGTGAATTGAAGATAAATGAAAATTTATATTCAGTGGAAGTACTCTTGTGAAAGCAAGAAAAATATTTGTGAGCAATTCTTATTTTTCTTTAAAAGTGTGAGGATGTGCTCCCTTCCACTTTTTCATGGTATATCGCTTGCCAAATGACCTGCTTTAAGACTTGTATGGCTGTTTAGGGTAGGACCTATATGAGTAGTTGAGGACTCAAAAGGAAGCAGTCCCATATTCTGTTTATCTCTAGGATATTGTTTTGTCACTGGGACAGTGTCTGGATACCCTCTGGGGTCTTTTTTTAAAGTAGCCATTTCCACAGACTCAGTCCAGGGTTTAATTTTGGACTCCTTACCATACAAACTGCCAGTCCATTTATCTCTGCTGGTGCTGGAAAGAGAGCAAAACTGATCTGGGGTTGAGGGGGAAGGTGGGAATAGTCTTAACTTTTTGTGCTCTACTTACCTCTGAAAGTTTCGGCTTTCATACAGCTGCCCATCTGCTCAAAGGGGCAGCTCTAACTGGCATGGGAAAATGTATCTTTTGCCCCAGATGACCTGGTGTTTTGCAGCATTACTTGGCATAGTAGTTTTTCATCCATCCTCAATGTAATTCTAGGGAATTTGGCTTCTGGGAAATTTGCTTAGTATTGATTTAAGTTCATTTCTGTTAGAGACAGTCCTCTCAGGTTTTCTTCTATAGCTATGCTATAACAAAGGAATATCCCCAATATCTGATTCATACAGCTGGGAAATACATTTCTGCTTCACTGTACCTTGAAAGGCAGGATTTATAACTTAAGTATAGACTGTGACAGAAGTGGTAAACAAATGGTGAACATGGAGTTGAACAAATTAGGCTACACAGAGAGAAACTTTTCAGGATATTTGATGAATCAGACTTGGACTGATCCAAAACAACTGCTGGCTAAATCATTCTCATTTTTTATTTAACTTCTCTGCAGTACAGTTATTAAAGGTAGTCTACATGAAAGTTTAATTCAACCTTTTGGTATTTCTTCAAAGAAGGCAATTTGCTCTTAAGTACTAAAACACATTGCATATTTTAAAAAAAAATAAAGGACTGGAATTTGTGGATATCCCAGCCCTGAGGGGTGGGAGATGGAAATAAAGTGGTTGAGCTGCTTTCTGGCAGTCCAAAGAAAACATGATATCCCCACCATTACTGGGAGATCTCTAGTAGGAAGGCTTGACTCCTGCATGTAGGCTCTTGTTGCTGGAGGTGTGTGGCTGAGCTCACAGCAGACATCATCACCTCCTTGTGGCATTTATCCTCCAAAGCAGAATGAGAACTTCCTGTGCCTGGGCAAGTGGCATTGTGTTTTCTCATTGCTGAGGGCTCATGGGACACAGGAGAGGAGCTCCTGCATGACATCCAGGAAAGCACTGCTACGTGGGACAGGTATGTCACGTGTCCCTAATGAGTGTGTGTGAAGTGATGGAGGAGGAATGTAAGAGTGCACAACTGCTAGAGTATAAACAAGCATTTTCTCCTCTTTATTTTAAAATCTGTTTTGTGTCAGACCATCATGACAGTTACCATTCCCCTTGTGCTTTGAAGTAGATCAATAGGTTTGTTGTTGGGTCAAGACAAAGGGTTTGACAGCCCAGAAGACAAATTACTTGTATTTCCTCTACTATTTAAGCTTCCCCTGTTGTAGAACTTGTTAGCTGTAAAAGACAACTTTTTTTAATATAAATTTGTCATCAAGCTGTGTTTGTGTCAAAATACCTGGGAAAGATAAAACACCTCTTTATCTCTACAGTTCAGCAGCTTCTTTGCTGGATTCAGCTTGTCTTTATAGTAATATTTTGGTATATTGCTGGTGTGCTGCCATCATCTCTTCTTCTGACTGCCCCTCTGCTTAATGAATAAGCAACAGAGGAAGATTTCCTTCCAAAAGGAGGACTTTGTCCTTGTTTGGGAGCAGCTGTAGTAACAACAACAATACTAATACTGTTATTTCAATACCTTAGGAGCCAGCTGTGTTTTTATTGAAGCAAAACTCTTAATTTCTACAGCAGGAAACATCTTTTCTGCTTCGCCTTTCTATGGAAGGCATGAGTGGAAAGATTACATCAGAAATCATCCATTTTGTCATGATACTGACTTTTATTTTCCATTGGGTCCTTTTAAGATTTGTATTTTACAGTCTGTGTCAAAGACCAATTCTGGTCAAGACTTACTGCACACAGATGAGCTATAAACAGAGTTATGAAAAAGGGTATTTGAGGCTTCTGTAAAAGTACATCACAATACTCTTCTGAAAATCCTATACCCCAGGAGTTTCTCTGTCTCTAGTTTCATTACTATACCCTCTGCTGCTCTTTGAAGCAACTCCTTAAATCTGTGGTTTGGAGCTTTGAGGTGTGCCACAGTATGTGAATATGGTTATCATTCCTGTCTCCTTCCCAAACCACAACTGCACTGAAGTGGTCACAGGGTATATGAAACCTGAGTGTTTATCTGCTCTGCAGCATGACAGCCCAGTTCTTCTCACACCAGCACTGCTTTTATGTTCAGCTGCTCTGAACACACCTCACTGGATCTGCTTTACACTGATAATCAGCAAAATAATTTCAGTTATGTTTGATGTCATTTACCTCTAGGAAGCATGGACAGGAAAACATCAGCTACTTTCTCTTAGTGTAACTGAAATGAACAATGCTTCCTATTCATTTCAATAGTGAAAGTTATAGGCTAAGAATACTTCTGTGAGAAAATGATCATTTTTGGGAAGCTCTTCAAAGGGTGGAGGTGGTGGGATTTCACTTAAATTCTTCTCCCAACATACCAAGAATGGGTAAATAAATGTGCTAATGTTACATTATTAGGATTAATAAGATGTATTGCCAGTATGCGTGATCACTTACTTATCTTTCTCTTCTGCACACTTTCATGTGATAAATGCAAAATCATCCATTTCAGTCCCTAAAAGTTTATCTAGTTGGGGTATCTTTGAAATTTAGGCTTCTATGAGGTACTACTTGTGGAATACAAATCAATATTCCTTATTACTTTTTTCCTGTAATTGTACAATTACAAAAATATCCAGTTTTGTAATGGAAGTGGTGTCTTAATAATTCACTGCTGGCTTCACACGTGACCTTTTAAAATTCAGGTACATCACATTCATTTCTCCTTACTCATCCTTTCTGTTTTATGGACCATGAAAACTGAGGACTGCAGTAACAGTTTGGTAGCTGTCAAGCAATACTCTGTGGTATTTCATGTATGGTGAGGGGCATCAAGTATTATGCTTGGAAGATCAGCTTGATAAAAGGGACACAGAGTAGAAAGGTTGCACAGATGTTCTGAGACCTCAGTTCTTGAATTTTGTAGACCAGGAATTTGATTATATTCTGAAATCACTGAAGCAAAGAGTAAATATAAAGCTCTATGAACAGAAATCCCTGCAGCAGATATATGCTGTGTTAAATCTTGCAATTAAACCATAGTGGTGCAAAATCTGCTTTCAAAGCATGATCTGTAGAATTTGATGCTTACTTCTGAAGGGACCATCTGTAAAGCCTCAATGCCTCAAGCAGGAAGGTGGGGTTGCTGCTGTTCAGTCTCTTCTGTAGTGAGAACAGGAGATCCTCCCTTTCTCCTTCCACAGTTTCAGTCAAGCTTTGTGAGCTCTGGATAACCTCTTACATTTGTCAAGCATTGCACACACAATGTCTATAACTTAAGTATAGCTGTTTTCCAGATATTTGAAATTGTTGCTTGTTTAACTGTGACTAATAGATAACTTGAGCAGAGATCTTTGAAGAGAAACTATCTGAGTTCAGAGCACACAAACAACTCTTATCAACCCCACCCCCAGACACGTTATCAACACTTGCAGTTGCATTTCCCCACACAGAATAGCTGCTTGTCTGACAAAAAGATTATTTTGCTTCGACTTTGGATTAAACAAATTGTAACAAAGAATGTTTTGCTCAATCTGATCCAAACAAGAAGAGTCACACTGATTGAGGGCAGCATATGAAATATATGCTGCTATAGGGAGGGGTAGAAATGAGTTTGTATTTGGCTTTTTATGCCAATATTGACTGGTTTTGAAGGATGAAAAACAAAGTTGGTGTGAAACATGAAGTGATGTAAGTTACATGACACTTGAGATAAAGTCTGTCAGTTTAAAATGTTGAGGTTAATTGCAACAGGACACGGGGGAATGGCTACAAGCTGAAGGAGGAGAGATTTAGGCTGGAGATAAGAAGGAGGTTCTTTACCCAAAGGGTGGTGAGCCACTGGAACAGGTTGCCCAGAGAGGTTGTGGAGGCCCCATCCCTGGCAGTGTTTAAGGCCAGGCTGGATGTAGCCCTGGTTGACCTGGTCTAGTGCATGTGGCATCCCTGCCCATGGCAGGGGGGTTGGAACTAGATGATCTTTAAGGTCCCTTGCAACCTCAGCCATTCTATGATTCTATGATTCTATTAATAATCCCTGCTGTATCTCTTCAGTTTGCTCATCTGCTTGACATTCCTATTTTACTGAACAAAAAAATTATTCATGCTAGAGTCTGTAAAGCTTAAAAGCATCTCTGTAGTGAGGAAAAAATGACAACTTCCTACTGCTCATGTTTAATCAACTTATTAACTTTTCTCCTTCAGGCATCATGAAATATAGTGTAGCCTGCCACAGATGTTTCTAATTGTATTGTTATTTTGTCAAATAATGGTTAATACACTTGTTAAGCAGCTTGAAAGTAAAAAAAGAGTTTTAAGCAAGTGGACAAATAAGTTCTTGTGTACTTGGACGTGTTACTGTTCCTCATCCAGCTGTCCTCATTTTTGGGGAGGTGGAGAGATCTCTAAAAAGATGGTTTGCAGTATTTCCTTGTACCTAAGGAGCAAACAGGCAGTGTTTCCATCTTCTCTTGTGCCTCTGTACTCATTGGTTATTTCTGCTCTGCTTGGATATACTCTCTCTGGGAAGTGTTGAAGTCTGCATGAAAGAGTAGGATTGCCTTTGCCCATTGTGGCTGTGTAACTGGTCAAAGGCTTCCTGGTAGCAACAGCTGTTGGTTTCTGAAATAGTGGAAACAGCCTAAAATGCCAGTTTCCAAGGTCCTATGGAACCTTTCACTCCTCAAAGTTGTTTTTTGTTGTGTTGTTTTTAAATTGTGATCTACATTAGAGGTTACATGGTTCACAATGACTTGTACAACTTCAGTGCAGGATAAACACATAAATGATGATGTTTCATGGTGCTGAGAAACAATAAAACTTCAAAGCACACATTTATTTACTGTCATGCCAACTGTGATGTTTATAGTGGTGACAGATGCAGAGAGTCTGTTAGAAAAAGAGAATTATTAAATAGTTCTTTGTATTATGTGCTTTTTTCCTAAGACCAGGTAATAGTAGTCAACATGGTTCTTGTGCTCTCCTTCATTTCCTTTCTAGAAGTTTTACTGAAACTTCTCCAGCCCTTAAATCCAAAGCAACAAGTAGAGTGTGAAAGACATGTGGCCTCTTAGGTGTTACATATGATTTATGTATAGGTTTCTTCTGTGTTTTCTGCCCTGGCTGGGCAGTGTTGGTACTACTACTAGAGTACTATTCATAGAGTACTAGTTCAACGTGTGGCATTGGTCATTTCTTGTTACCTTAAGAGTAAATGCTCCTCATTTTATATGTATTATTGGACATTGGGTTATCTGTGAAACCCAGTCCCTTCAATGAAGGCTACATTAACTTGTCATTTGATGTGTGAAAAATTGGCTGTCTCACACTTGCTGATCCAGCCACAATAGTGTGACTTAATTATTTTCATAGAAAACCATTGTTGACAGTTTTTGGATTTGCTGTGATACTTCTCCTGGCATCATGTTAGTGAGACCCTAAAAATCATAGATTCAGGCTGTGGAGATATCCTTTAGAACTTTGAGGAAGGTGTTGGCAGTGAAAGGCAAGGTCCTTCTGGAAGCTTAGTGATGTTTGTACCAGTTTGGAATCTGTTAGTACCCAAGTCTTGCTTGTTTCATCCAACAGTGTGACTATTCTGTACACCTCAATGGACAAGAGGTCCTTTCTCTCTATAATGCATTGCTCCAAGCAGATAGCATTGGAAATAGTGCTGTGTGTTTCCTATAGCATCATAAATATTTATATCCACCTTGCATCCATGTTACATTAGCATTCCTGGATGTGTAATGTTAATGTAAACAAACCAGCACTGCCAACTAAATACATGTTACAATCACAGTGACAATTCACAATTACCAAAAAACCCCCCAAAGCCACATGCAACTGAACTTACTTTCTCTGGTTCTCCTCTCTTTGTTAATGATTTGCAATTAATTTATTCCACCTGATGTGTTTTTGCAAGGGAAGGATTCTGTGATACTTGTCACTATGTGATTTAGTGACAAGAATACAAAATTGGAAAACTGTCAACTTAATTGGCTGAAAACCTGCCCCTAGCTTATTTCCCAGTGCTACATCCTTGTATTCAGTGTGCTTTCTAATCTGTACTCCCTGCTCTTCCTACTCTTTTTTGACTTACAGACTCTTCTAAATTGCATTAAAATTCTAGATGTTGAGAATGTCTTGATCTCTGGGGGAAATTGGCATGCTAATATTTTTATTGTGAGAAATTTTATTAAAAGGCAAAAAACCCCCCAAACTTCATCAGAAACCTTCAGAACAAACAACCACCCCAACTCCCATCCACTGGACACCCCAAACCACCAGAAAATAGTTTTTATTACTGAGTGGGGACAGTACTTAGCCAGTTTTGAGCACTTGTGTTGCATGCACTTGATGTCTTCAACAGAAACTGAGGAACAGACCTGGCCACGTCTGCTGGGAGCAGTTGGATGGCTGAATGTCACCAAGGAGGGCTGCAGTTGCAATGACTGCTTTATCTAGCTCATGTAAGAGATGATCCAGGATTTGTGGATAATGAGAAGTGCTGTGACTGTGAGGTTAACAGATTGAAATAGAAGATGGGTCCCATCATTCAGAGAAGAAAGAGCAATTTGGCAGCTGTCATTGCATATTAGGTGACTTGGTGTGTGTGCAGGGAATGTAGAACAGGAAGAGTTTCAGGAGGAACTAATGCACTTGTGGAAGATGTTATTTCCAAATCAGACAGAGCAGATATAAGGAAATGGGCCAATTTAAAAAGGAAAAAAATAAATCCTGTGACTGTCTAACCTCCTACTTAAAACTAAACTGCACTCAAATGTCTGAGGTTAAATCCCAGTGTCTTCCCTGCCACTAAAATAAATTCCTACACGTGGTTGGTAAATTCTGGCCTGTATATGCTTATACTCTTACTTAGTTTAAATATTAAATATTTAGCAATTCCTTTGCAAATGCTAAAGAATCTGTTCTTCCTTTCTACTGTAGCTGTTAAATTATTGCATTGTATGATATTGCTGTGGTTTAGCACTGGTATTTGCAATAAGTTGGTTCATACAAATGCTTAGTTCTCTTTTTTTTGACTTTGTGCTGCTTTTAAAGACTATTTTCTGCTTTTCAAGAGAAAAAGAGTTACAGAGCCTTTAGTCTGCTGTCAGTTACTCTGTGTTACAAACCCATGATGAATCCTATGGTGCCTTTTCCCTGTTGAGCCTAATAAAAATCATTTTCAGTTTGTACGTCTGTAGATGTCCCTTCTGGTCTAAGGAAATAATAAAGGATCTTGAGCTACATATTAAACCAAAATAGCAAGAAAGTAGAAAAAGCAACAAAAACCCCTGAGAAAGACATTTTTGTGGTTGAATGTAACTGAATTAAGTAGGAATTATTAAATAAGCCTAAAGTTTAGTACAAGCTCATCATAGTAGACTGTTTGCAGTGTATATATATTTAGGAGTGTTGCCTCTTGTTGAGGAGAAAAAGGAAGCAGCTTGACAAGGTTTGGAAATACTGCTATGTAGTCAAAAAGAACAATACCTTTTAAAGTTAGAAAATCCCAGGTGAATCTCTGAATGAGGCAAGCATTAGATGGTCTGAGAAAGCATTTGGGATGTCACAGGGGAAATGGAGGGGTGTGTGCATGTGTCTTATGGGAGGGCTGGATTGGGGATATAGTGCAGAGCAGCTGGAATATCCCATGAAGATGCTAACCTTGTTAGCTTGAGAGGTTGACTGCTGCTTGGCCATAGGTAACCTCCAAGGAGGCAATGGTTTTGAGCAAGGAGATAAACAAGATCATGATGGATAGAGTAGTCAGTTCTGATTAATATTAAAAGTGAATGCTTTTTTTCCTGAGACAACCTTGTACATGAGTGTCCTAATTTCTGAATTCATTATTAACACTGAGAAATTAAATTATTTCAAATTTTGAGTTTATTTCTGTGGGGAGTGCCTTCCTTTCCCCTGTGATTACATATAAGACATTCTGGGATGTATTCATTCACTACTCTGCTCCAAATATTCTTAGGCTGAAGAAAAGTGTATTTGTGCCAAGTCATTTACTGATCATAATTCATTTTAAGGAAGGTAGATATTTTAGATATTCCACAAAGAAGAAAATCTTGAATTTCTCTAAAGAATTTTAGTCAGTTTCTGAGGGGGCTGGGTTAAATGTAGAAGGTAGATCTAGTGTATTTGTGACAGAGCAAATGGTTGGGTAGGTGATTATATTCTGATTTACATAAGTCTGGAGGCATACAGTTATTATTTTTTCACCTGAAAGTGTCCAAAAATCAAGGAAAGCCTAATTAACATTGCCACTACCTTTTGACTCTGTGATGAGCTGGTTAACAGACAACATCATAACCTCAGCTATTCTGCTGTTAAAGAAAATATATAAAAAAAAGAAAAAATTATATTGAAAGTCAGGAATAGGATATGGCCACAAATATTTTCAGAAATGAAACACAATCTTTTTTGTAGAAAACATGTTAAATACTGGCATGCAGCATTCTCCCTATTTGGCCAGAAATCTTCAGTGTTTATTGAGGGTGAAATTCATCCTTGTGCTGTGAACTATGTGCACCAAATAAAGCTTCAGTAAGCTTTTAATGTTGAATATATCATATGCTGGCTTTCCTGCATAAGGATGAGTTTCTCCTTGAAACAAAATGAAGACTGAGAGCAGATAAGATACAATAATTATAGGATGAAATAAAACTCGTGTATCAGAAGAAATGGCACAGAAATCCAATTTGGGGCAGTAAAATGGGCATACATATTTTCTACTGTATGCTATTTCACAAAGTATGGTTACAACAGGAAATCAATGTAAAATAAAAATTGCATACAGGACAAGCTGCTAAAAAACATGAGGGTGTACTTTCCTTTCAAAATTGAAAGGTAAATGCAACAGAGGGATAAAATATGGGTTTCATATCTTTGGATAGCTGTAGTTTGCTTACTTCCTTTATTGATGCACTATCTTCAACTTGTTCTGTCATGGTTGTTTTGGCAGTGTGTGTCTGTCCTGATGATACAGTAAATGCAGACAAATGTTCTACATGAACATTTTTTTAATGCTATTTCTGTCTGTAACTTCTTATTTTCACACTAGGCTTTCTCTGAAACAGTTTATATTTCATGGTATCAAGTCTTTTCCACATGTAGAAGGATCTGATGCTTAAACCATACCTATACTGAATTCCATTGTGCCACCATTGTTCATCCTCTTCATATTGGCTCCATAGATCATAGTGCTAAGCTTAAATTAACTTGTGCTTGTGTGTCTTACACTCTCTTCAAAGATAACCCTCATTTATAATAACTGTGAAATAGCTTGTAGGAACAAGAAAGCCACTTAAAGTATGAGATGTTAACTTCCTTTTCTCCATTGTTATATAAAAATACCCAGATGACCAACTTTAATCTTTTAAATGCAAATATGCTGTTTTGCACATTAGAAACTGGGTTTGGGTCTTTATTGGTGCTTGCCATGAAGAAAACAATAAGATTCAAAAGTCAGGGGAAGCTTTGCTGCTGAACTCCAAAATTTTTTGTAGATAAAAGGATGTATATTTGGTAACATTTTTGCACTAAAGCAGGGGGGCAGAAAGAAAAAGCAGCAGCATTTTCAGGCAAGCTAACTGCAGAAGTGAAGAACTGAGATTTGATTAATGACTTTTTAAGTATCTTCCTCTTGGCTTTAAGTGCTCTTCTAAAGAATCTCCACAGCTTTCCCTGCATTCCCTACATCTGTTTCTTTATATTTCTCCTGTATTTTTAGTTCAAAATCTTCTTTCTCTTTCTGTTCTGCTCTTTTTTTCCCCCCCACTTTGCTGTTTGAATCCCCAGTGGCCCATTACCTGTCAGAGTAGCTTGCACTCTTGAGCTGCTGCCTCCATCCGAGGAACTTTTGAGGTTACCACTGAAATACTGGAAAGTAAGAGAAATCAGTTAAGTATCTGAGTTACTGTGACTCCAGAGAAGGTCATTCAACCATCTGGAGAAGATCTACTGGGATTTGAATCAGTTGATGAATAAATTCTTTTCTACCTTTCTAGTTAAGTCAAAGAAAGTTTTGATTTAGAATAAAACACAAAATCACCAACAAAATTCATCCTGTTTATACTCAGCTAATTGCATTTACTAAGCAGTAATTGAATTTTTAAGGTTTTTCTCTCTAGAGATCAAGACAGGTCTGTGCTTTTGAGATGATAATTATTCAGTAAAACCTTTCAAGCTTTCAAGGTGCATGGAAATCTCCAAGATGTAAACCACAGGGTTTGTGTGATAAGTATGAAGTGGAGGCTCTCCACAGACAGTGACCCATACAGTTTTTCTGTTGGTTTATTTTGTCTTAATTTTATTTGGAATTGTTCAGTATGCATAAGAGTATTAATTAGTCAGAAATTTGACTGATGGCAAAGCTTATTGGTTATGGAGCTCTTGTCAAATCAGTTTCTGACCTAGCATTTTTCATCTGGCTATTAAACACTGCCTGTTTGTTTTGGTTGCATTGTCTGCTCTGCTCTAGTGTTTCCTAGAGCATTGAGTCTCTCCTAGGATGGAAACTTGTTCTTTGCTCTAAGTGCCCTCTTTAACTGTGCATGCTTACAAAGCTGGACTCAAATGTTCAAGGCCAGGTTGGATGGGGCTTTGAGCAACCTGGTTTAGTGGTGGCATCCCTGCCCATGGCAGGGGGATTTGAGCTAGATGATATTTAAAGTCCCTTCCAACTCATGACTTGCATTTGGATGTTACTGGGATTTTTTTGTGCATGTATATGTGTGAAAATGTGACCAGTAACAAATATAAGCTGGATCTAACATGTGGGACCCAGAAATGCTTCTTATTTCCTGGTTCCTTGTATATGCCTTGGCAGTGTCTCAGCTCTAAGTTAGGACCTTAGGTATGGCTCATTCTGGTCTTTTCATACAGGAGAAATCCAAGTAGATGGACAAAAGAGAGGAAAACTAGATGTGACTGAGGGGCCACAAAACAAACAAGATGTGGCTCAGTTAGAGAGCAGAACTGTGCCAACAGGCCTTCTGGAAACAAAGCTCTTTTTAGCATTAACAACAAAATTCTTGTAGAGAAAAAAAATCATGTTAAAGAGCCTATCTTAACTTCTGTACCTGAATAGGTTGCTGTGAGCTTTGATACAGCTTTTCCAATCTAGTTCTCCAGTTCCTATGATACTCTATCAGATAGATACATATATAACTGAATGATAATGCTCTACTCCAATGAGGCTGTCATTACTGCATGTTTTCCTTTACCTGTTGCTGTAATGCCTCTGCAAGACTAGGCTCTCCCTTGTTATAGTTTGGTGTAGGTTTATTTAAAAGGGTGAGCTGCCAGGATGTTTGTTAAACCCACACTTGAAGCATTTAACAGCTGCTCTGATCAGTAGTGTCTAAGCACCAATTGACTGGATTTGGAGCAAAGAGTTTTTTCCTCTGAGCATTTAGTGATATCATCTTCCTTTATCTGCCTTCCCAAATGGTATTGGCCTTTTGCCGCTTGCTTTGAGGATGACCTGGACACAGGCACCATTATCAGTCACTTTTTTCTGCAGTCAGGTATTTTTTCCCTTTTCCTGCCCTCCCTAGGGAATTAATGAAAGAACAAAATTTAAGCAATCACTGGAACAGACTGCCCAGAGAGATTGTGGAGTCTCCTTCTATAGAGATATTCAAAACCCGTCTGGACGCGCTTCTGTGTGACCTGGTCTAGGGAATCCTGCTGTGGCAGGGGGCTTGGACTAGATGATCTTTTGAGGTCCCTTCCAACTCCTAACATTCTGTGATTAATTTAATCCTTGAGGTAAGATTGTTGTGTAAAACTATGACTCAAACCTTGCTTAGATGCTTTGGTGTTCAAGAGTCAGAAAGGACTCTTTAAATGACAAAATGTTTCTTACACCTTGCAAGCAGCAGAGTTTTTCCAAACTCTCAGCCTGTATTTGCAGAAAACCCAATTTCCAGTACCAGCTGTCATGTGAGGGGGCAAGTCTAACATTGGACCCTGTCCTAGAAACAGCTAGGAATTTGCCTGGTGGGATGTTATTCTTCTATGCATAATGACTTATTTCCATTTCATTTTCTGAAAGAAATTGTCATTTCTTGTATGGACCAGTATTATGTTTGTTATTGCTGGAAAAAAAGGTTGAGGAAAGGTGAGAAAAAAGGGGAAAAAGAACTGATTTTAAATATTTGATCCTGTGTTATTTTTTTAAATGCATTTAACTCTATTTACCTTAAAGTCAACAATAGTATTTCTTTAGAGTAGGTTCCATTTTGGTTTTACAGCAGCAGAGATTCTTGTGGGCAATTACTCAGGTAGCAGTTAATTATGAATACTTTCTGCCCTGGGTTATGTAAATCTTAATAACAATTCAGGTCTCTTGTGTTTACAGTTCTATGGACTTAAATATTACCAAGCAGAATACCTTGTTCAGGAGTCTTTCTCCTTGTACATGTGGGAGGTATCACTGTAGTTGAATTCTGGTTTGTACATCAGTGGAAGGGAAAAATAGCTTCATCCCTGGTGCACATGTGTATTCTTCAGCTATCAGCAGCACCCACAGCCTAAAATAGAATCACAGAATGTTATGAGCTGGTAGAAAATGTGCATTTGAGTGGGAAATAAGGAACAATTTCCTGGAAATTTTTAGATTTCTCTTTCTCATGGACAAGGTTTAGCAGCTCTAGCTTTGGAGAAGCTCTTGCTCACTTACAGCACTTCAGCATTGTGTTCTCCATTCCATGCTTGTGAAGAGATGCTTAAGGATGAGAACTGAAGAATTACTTTTTCCTCATCTTTCTTACGGCATTATCCAGTGATTGGTGAGAGACTGAAGGATTTTTCTCAAGCTCTGCTAAGAGCACTTTGTGGAAGCATAGAAGCCAAGCTGAGAGCTGAGTGCTCCTGTCTGTCATGCCCTTGCTATGATAAGGTTTTGTGCACAGGTTGAGTTTCCTAGCTATTTCCTCTGTGCAGACTAAATTCTTTATGCTAAAATAGGTGGGCTGAAATGTCATAAATCCCTACAAAAACTGCCCCTGTGAAAACTGCATGCTTCTGCAAGACCACAGCAACTGCAAAGTCACAATTAATCTGTTCCCATTTGCATTCTCAATGAGAACTTTATTGAAACAGATTTGCTTTCTTGATCTCATGAATAACCAAGGGTGGTATTAATGTAAGCACTAACTGTTTCAGAGATGCCTCTGGTGTCTCCCAGGCAGGTATTTCCAATCCACTTTGAAGGAATTACACCTTGTCCAGGTCTTCTCTGATGGATTTATTAAAAATCCTGTCTCTTTTCTCCTGTCTGTGCCATATTTTTTTTGGTTGTAACAGGTGTACATCTTCCACTTTTTTGTAAAAGTATCTCTATCCTCTTCCTCACCCCATATGATGGTTTTGGGGGACCAGAGTAGAGCCACTGAAAGCCTGAACCTTAAACCAGTCTGGAAAGTGAGAACAGAGTGGGACAGAGATAAGGTCTCATTCACTCTCAGCAGCTGCCAGAAACAGATGCTTAGGGGGAAGAGTGTGGGAATAAATCAAACCTGCAGTTCTGATATACTCTTTTAGCTTCTGGCAATCTGCAGTTTAGGGACTTTGAGCTGGAGATTATATTGTATCTTTGTATTTAATAGTCCTTGATGGTCTTTTCTTCCATGGTAGGGCTCCCTACTATCATTTTTGAGGTAACTAGAGTGAGGATATGAATGCTGT
The DNA here is from genome assembly GCA_013399015.1 of Galbula dea. Classification (NCBI taxonomy): domain Eukaryota; kingdom Metazoa; phylum Chordata; class Aves; order Piciformes; family Galbulidae; genus Galbula; species Galbula dea. Next base: position 62,138 of record VWZX01003777.1, read on the forward strand.
GAACAGCTGAGTTATCTAAAATGCATTTATATGTGCAGATGGGATTCAGTCCCATGTCTGCATTTCACTGCTTTTTATTATCTACTTATTAGAATAACACTGCAAAATATGTGATTTGACAGTCTGTGTTCCCCTGTATTATCATCAATAATCAGAAATGGCTTTTGTTTGTTACTCCTGCCACTTTCTTTTTCTTTTCTACTAAACTCTTAGAAGTATAGATTGGTGAAAACTCTTGTGTTGTGGCAACTTGCTTCTCTATCCTCTTGTTCTCTTTAGTTTTGAGTGTCATATTTATCAAGTGTTCTAGTTATCAATGTGTGGGCTTTTTGTTTGAATTTTTTTCCCTTCTCCAAGCTTGGCTCCTTTCATAAATCATAAGGGAATTAAAATGGCTGGATTTGATCTATACCTGTAGGCAAATGTTTCTTTTTCTTTATCCTTGTCTATCTTAAGATGTGAGAGCTAGCTAGAAAGAATGAACAAAAGCCCTCAGTTATTTAAGAATTAAAAATAAAGTCATGCTCAGTAGAAAGTTTCTTACCAATTTATAATGCAGTGTTTTAAATGGATATACTTAAATATTTAATTGCCCACACTTGTGATTAGACTAACATTTTTCCCTTGTCTAGCTATGCCTGATAGCAGGTTGCCTTTCACCAGCTGACAGGACAATTGTACTCTGGAAAAACGAGAGGCAGCAACTCCCATAGCCTTGCAGCAGGGTACACTGTTCTTGGGTTTGTCAGCTCCTTCCCACTGGTTTTATGCTCTTTGACTTGGGAGTGGGGAATATTCATCCTGCTAGGTCAGGCAGTAGCTCACCCAGAGTGAACTCCAGCAGTAGACTAGCAAATAATTAGATATCGGTGGCTTTAAAGATACTCATTGAAGGTAGAGATAGTTGTACAATATTGCTCTTAATACCCTTCCTGATTATTTTCTTTTCCTGCAGATCTCTATGATTGTGTAGCTATGAAGTCACAGGCTACTTTGATCCTACTCTGTACATGTGATTATGATGCCCTACAAATCATCCTTGAAACAGTAAAGACACTCAGATTTTATCATGAAAGGACAAATATACAATGGTGGATACAAGAAACCACAGGGTCTTCCTGAGCTCTGATACCATTGTGCAAATGTAGTGCCTGTTCCAAGAGACTACTCACTTCATTTTACCTCTGCAGGGCAATGACAACTTCAGCAGGCAAGACAAAAAAATATAGCCCTTGCCCTCGTCACAGAATGACAGAATGTCAGGGGTTGGAAGGGACCTTGAAAGATCATCTAGTCCAACCCCCCTGCCACAGCAGGATTCTTCCCTAACCAGAAAAAGTACTTGCTGAGAAGTATTATATTTGGAGCCTTTCTGGGCAAATTGTGAATAATTTAGGTAGGCCCCCAGGGTTCTGTCTTGCCAGACTCTGCCCAGATGTGTGCTGAGCTGCTCAACAGTAATTGAAGTACTTGGAGGATGGAGGTGATTGCTGGTAATAGCAGTGGGCTTCAATCTGTTCCCATTTTGTTTCTAATACACTTAAATGAAACACTGTGTACCCACCCATACTGTCCATGGCATTTCTGGACAGCACAGCTTGTGGATATGATAATAGAGGAGAAGTTTAGGGCCAGGGGAAGGACTCTGGCTATTTTCAGTGGAAAAATGGCAATTCTAATAGCCATTTATTTAGTTTTTTCTGAAATTTTGATACTGTCCAGCTGCTAAAAACTCCTTATTAAGCAGCAGCACTTGCTGTCTGTTTGCTCCTGTCACATTTTAGCTGAGTGCTGTCAATTTTAAATCCATGACATCTCTTGGTTTAAACTGCAGCTAAATCCTGTGCAGTTACAGGATTCCCAGTGACAAAGAATCCAGATGGTGCACAGTTAACTTTTCCTTTGCATTTCCCTTTGCAACCTTTCCTGTGTGAGAAAAGGCTGGGACTATCAAGGACACTTTTTTTTAAAGTAATTCTTGTCACTGTACAGGAAATGTGCTTAAAAAGAAAAAAAAAATTAACACATCAGGCAGTAAATATGATATGAAAATGTAGGTGAATTTTGAATCAAGTTTCACTTTGCTTCATTTCAGTAGGCTGCTAAAAATAATTTAATTTGAAGTAACTTCAAAATATTTGGGTTTAAGACAGAATGTTTCTGTTTTGAGGCATTTCTTCTGAAGCCTTCATTTTGGTAGAAGATCAATTGCATTGTCAACTTCTCACCCTAACCTTAAAAGAAAACTAATAGTAGACTATTGGGACAACAAAAATGCACTAAGATTCCTCCCACCTAATTGTTACTGTAAAAGTCAGCTAAATGATAACACTCTGAGACTAAAGTTGAAGGTAACTGAAGAAATATTCTTTCAACGTTGCCAGGTGAGTGGGTGATCACTCAACCTAACACTCACACCGAGCTCAACACAAGGTATGGTTATATGGACCAAGCTAATACATATTCAGTGCATTTCCCTGAACTTATTTACATATTCATAAGATTTCCTGGAACTCATTTCAATATTCATGTCCTTTACACTTGTGCAGTTAAGTTTTCTAGTGGTCTCTGGTGGTTGTCTCAGCACTTCAGGAGTTCTTCCTCTCCCTCAGTTCATACTTCAGTCAGCCAATGATGAATAAATGTTACTTCATCCTTTTCTTCTCATGGCAGTTCTCCAAACCACAGCTGACTGTCTTCCTGATAACTTGTGCAACACTGGGCCCAAGTTCCTGTTATCTAGTTGCTACACTATGCATAACAAAGGACTACTGATTCTAACACGTGCCACAGAGACAAGGTCAACGTGCCTCAAGACACTTAGATTATTAATTATTAAAACTTTCAAACCTGGTTAGTTACAAATATCACTGTTAATTATTAAAACTTTCAAACTTGACTAGTAACATATCACTCCTTCCTTTTCTTTTGAGAATCTCTTAAGACACTCACCTCCATAAGACCTTCTCAATTCCAGTCCTTATACCCCTTTAGCTATTATAGTGTGTTCCTTTAATAATGATAATAATAAATCTAAAGTTAGTTTATTCTGGAGAATTACCTGTGTTTCTCTAAACCTGTTTGTTTAGTTGCCTCTGTCCTTGTGGGGTGGTGTTAGATAGTCTCCAATTGCCAAGTCAAGCAGTCTGTACTATGTCTATTCTCCAAAGCCTTCAATCCAGGTAATAAAAGGCTTTGGAGTCCCCATCCTACCTGTACAGGTGTTGTTGGAGGTCTCCAGGAGGCAGAAGAGTCATCTTATCCCAGTCCAATACCTGTCCCAAGCGGGGCTTTGCCTCCGTATGGGCATAAGGTCAAAAGTCCTAAAGTAACCTTGTAACTCTGTAGTCTGTGTAAGCTTATTAGTCCATTTCCCATTACTTATGACCCAGAGAGTGTATCTGGGGCCAGATATATGTACAAAAGCGATACTGAGCCAACCCCCCCTTGGCGGTAACTGCACCACCATCACCACCGATACTGTGGCAGTAGGCCTCAGCAGCAGACCGGAGCCAGGCTTAGGGGCTGAATCCTGGGACTTGGATGCAGGATCTTATGGATCAGGATCAAGGGCGGAACAGAGTTCTCAGATGCTGGCTCTTGAAGAAGAGCAAGAAAAGGAGGGAAAGAAGGAACTGACCCTCAGTTTTATTTTGAATATGATGTATATAGGATGGAACACTTAATTGGTCAGTTTAGGGTCACCTGTCCTGTCTGTTCCTCCCTGTAGGTGCAACTTTTCCTCTCCACTGCCCAATGTGTGAGAGATAAGGTTTTAGCAGTGATAGTGGTTTGCTTACCAATCCCTGGTAATAATTTAAACATAGGATCTTATCACTGCTACGAGCGGGCAGTGTCTATAAAAACATGTTGTTAGTTTCAGAAAGTGCAGTTATTTAGAGGAGCTTTAGCTAAAAAATAAAAATCCCTGAAGAGAATTACTTCTGTTCTAACCCAAACCAGGAGACTTAGTCAATAGGCTGTTTGTCCACAAGACATTTGCCACATTCAGGTGGAACACAGCTGTACAACAAGGGTTCATAAATAATAAAGAAACAGATTTCAGAAAGGTATTTGAACTCATTTAATAAACTCCTAGAAGTAGTATCCATCAGGATTCTGAAACCAAAGGGTTACCATGATTCAGAGGGGATCTTCATTATGTTGCTTACCAGCTATCTTTTAGCTAACAAGGGACATCTGGTGTCCATGCCTCCTCTGCTCTTCTGCCACTTTCTACTACTGCTTCGACTTTCAACTATTTTTCTGCTAGGTCATTGGAAAATTGGTCTTAGTTATTATGGTAACAGCAGTTAATTCCAATATTTCAATCTTCTATTGTCTCTCCCACAGCTTGTCTATGGAAAAATCCCAAACATGTTAACAAAGGATTATATTCATCTTTTTGTCATCTTCTCTCTTACACACTGCTGCCTTCTTAGACCACCTTCTCTACCTTTATTCTTGCCACTGTTTCATAGAACTTGTCTGTAGACTGTTCATCCTACCTTCTGTCACTATGTAAAAAACAGTTCAAAGAACATCAACAACAGAACTTGTCTTTCTCTTGGAGACTGGCAGGATAACACCAGGGCTTGCTTTGGTGGTTTTAGGCTGAGCATAGCCCAAAGGCAAAATTCAATGCCTGTTGCCGTCTCAGGGATGTGCATAGTTTGGAGGCATGCTACAGAAGAGCAACCAGAAAGACTGAATGACTAGAGTGGTCCAAGATAATATTAGGGGTGTAATACATTTAGACTGGATATGCAAATAGAGCAGAGGACATAACTAGCTTGAAATACTTGCTTAGTAGAGGCCAGTGATGGTGAAGAATTGCTACAGAGTGGAATAGAGGAGAATAACTAAGAATAATGGGTTGAAATTAAGAAAAATAAAAAGTGGGCTGAATACCATGCTAAAGCTTCATTCACTAAATTCAGAATGTAAAAGAGAATAATAAGTAGTGGTGAAAGACCCATCACTAAAGACAGTTTCAAATTAGATGTGAAAAACCAGTAGTAAGTGTACTTTAGAGGGCAATCCTTCGCTTGCATGGGGATAGAGTGAATGTTTCTTTTCATCTCTAATTTCTGCAATTCAGTGGTACTGTGATTAGGTGATATTTTTTTCCTTGTGCAGGCCCAAGATGCTACTTAATATTTTAAGGGAGATTTAAAAAATAATCTGTAGTAGCACTGAGTTAGTTTTATCAAATATGTTGAAACACAGCACTGTGAACCCTAGGTCTATCATGAAACACTGATGGCTTTTTAAAAAACTAAGGAAAAAAAATTATGTGACAAAATACTCTGTGAGGTTTCCTCCCAGGCATTCTGAAGACTCATGTCAGCACCAAAGAAATGTCTTTGCTCTGTTGACATCTTTCTTTGTGAGCTCCACTGAAGTTAACTGACTGTCCTTCCTTCCATCATCAGAGGAGAGAAATGTCAAAAATATGTTAAATGGAAACTTGAGCCAAAACAGTTGCTCTCTTGTGCACTGTTCAAAAGAAGCAAAGAACAAAGCTGAACAGATTTTAGAAATGGTCCTTTCTGACCTTTTCAAAAGTACTGAATTTAATCCCTTTAGGCCAAAAGATCCTGCTGGTGAAAGACTGGGGGGGGGGAGGGGAAAGTGTGTCAGAATTGGTCAAGTTTTTGTGACCTAGGAGTTGCAGCACATTTATTCAGTCTCCTTTCTTCAGAGAGTTTCATTTTATGATATGTTTTAGACTGACTTGTGAAAATTGCAGGTCACTATTTTGTGTAAGAAGCAAACTTTTAAGGGCTGGTAGGGGAAAAAAACTTCTCTCAGCTGTCTCTTTCCCATATTGATCTGCCTGAACTTGATCTGTGAGAACACTAAGGCATGGATTAACAAACATTCTATAATTTTTCTCCATTTTTCTTAAGCAAAAAGGTTAACAAGCTGCAGGTTTTGGTAATGAAAATGCTTGTCCATAGGAACCCAAGGAAAACTAAAATGATCTTACAAAGGAGCAGACATCAGATGAAAAAACCCTGTTTTCATCAATAGCTATTTACAACCAAAGAGAAATGCCACAACTGATCCAGTTCAGTGCTCTGCTCAAGTAATATCCTACTTTAAAGTAGGCTAGTTAGTGGTTCTGAGGGCTGGTGCAACTGTATTGCTTCTGGTTCCCAAACTTGCTTATCAGAGCACTCTCTGGCTCTTTTTTTGTCTGAGGCATACCCCCAAACCCCTCATACTAATGTTTGACTAAATATCTCTTCTTTTCTATAAAAACTTTTTTTCCCCTGCTGGGAGCTATAGTCTGGAATTGCTTTAGATTTACACTAAGTGCAACTCTTAGGATAGGATCTAATGGTTAGATGCTATTGCAAGGATGCAATCTCATTTTGAGACATGTGAGGACAGAGGGAATTCTAGTGATATAATTTTCACTCTGCATGTCTGCAGGACAAATAGAATTGTCTTGGCACCTCTGAAGTCAATGGGAGTTTTGACATTAATTTCACTTTAGATGAATGTAACTCATAAGAAATAACACATGTTCTGGAGTAATTTCATTGTTTATCTATGTTACAAAGACGAAAGTAAAGCAGAGAGGGGAGGGAGGAATGAGGGTAAGTGGAAAAAATAGAGGGGGGGAAAATAAGTTATGTTTGTTTGCATGTCTGTGGCAGCTGTGGAGATAGCAGTGTGATTTAATAACCCTACAATGTGCCATGTGTTGCTTCTCTATTGCGCACTGATGTGATAATGCAATAGGAAGTTGAATTATTTGTAATGTCATATATTGTAAGAAAGAGCTGCTCAGAAGTAAACTGCTGAAAAGTGTCTTGATAAATTGTGAGACTAACAAAAAGGAAGGCAAAGTATCAAAAAGAAATTGCCACTGTCTTGTTGTCTAGTAACCTGATATGTTATTCTGAGCAGCTCCACTGCAAAGTGTGGTTTCTCCAGTAATGACAACATGCGGTACAGTTGTCCTGTTATCTATAATGGTTTGCTATAAAGCATAACACTATCCTGCATCCTATCACTATCTTGAAAGTGAACAATGGGGTAATGTTATGATCTGAGATTGTTTTAAATAGGTTTGAAATGATTTTACTGAAGCTGTGAAGTGGCCCAAATTTGTATAAGGCTTTTATCTACTTTTAAATGCAATTCGGCTTGTTAAAAATATCCACAATCACCTTCATAATCTCTAATTCATTTCCTACGGGGTCATCACTAAATTTAGCCTGATTATATCTATTTCATTGTGACATCTGCAGCTGCACAGCAACCTGCCCCCTGCATGTTTGAATTTTCCTTTCAAGGTGATGGCTGTAAATAAAACAGTTAGAAGCTTGAACATATATATCTCATGTAGCCTTTTATGAGGGAACTGTTGCTTTCTAGAATGAAAATGTTCCAAGAGGCAGCTCTGGCCCAGTTTATTGAATGAGGGAGATTTAGCTTCAGTTACTTTTTTCTTTTCTAGTGGATTTTATAACCACATGGCTTATTAAATACTCCAACAAAACCACCTCAAAACTCCTAGCAACAACAAACTCCTTGAAAGCTAAAACTGCAGGCTCAAATTTATGGTAGTATGAATTTACAATATTGAGTGGGGAAAAAAAAAGGTAGTGGAAACACTGCAATGGATAAGTTTTGCACACTGTGATTCCTGAGTCTGCTCCTGAGCCTGAATGCTTATTGCCTTTGAGATGCAAAGTGGTTTAGGATTAAAGCCTATCTTGAAGTTAATAGGCAGTTCCAAAGACAGAAAGGCTTTAACTGCAAGATTTTTAAAATTTTCTCTGTTAAAATTGTTATTGTTTTGTTTTGTGTTAACCTTTTAACATAATGAAACTTCTCCAGTGCTGTGTTTCTGGAAATATGATAACCAAAATCAGACACTAGCTAAATATCTGAGTACATCTGAAATCTAAGTAAATTTTTTAAGGCTGTTTTCATCCATTTTTAATGGAACTCCAGATCTCCAGCTTTTTGTCTGTCACTGAACTTCAAATACACATTTTAATTGGCTTGCCTATAATGACATATAAGCAAATTGTTCCTTTACAACATTTCTGTATGTTGAGAAACCTTTCTCATTAGCATCACTTCAAGGAGTACTTAAAGTACTTTCCTGGGTCATGATTCCATTATGTATTGGATGCAATCCCTTTGATGTGCACCATAATATTTCTGAGACTTCACCACTTTCCAGAATCTGCTGTTAGGAAAGTTTGCCATCTTACTGAACAAACCTTCAGTTTTATAAAGTTGTGTTTATTTACTTGTTTCACTATGTATTTTTTTGTGTGCTTAATTCACACCTCCAGCTTTTAAAGCAAGAGCTTCTGTGGACTGAAAACCAGACTGTCATTTGCATTTCTTGTTCTCTCTTGACCCAATATCTGTTTCATTAATAGAATTTTGTCTTTTATGTTAATTTATTATCTTATTTCTTGGGTTCTTCTGTGTGATAAGTTTACTTGTTTTCTATAATTTAAGACAATGCTTAGTTATATGTGAAATATTTCTCTGTAACCAATACGATAAACTTATGTACATCGTTATTATTCACAGTAGATACTAGGGGTTTGCACAGTAGAGTAGGATGCAAGTTAGGCATTCACTAAGAAATACTGATTAACTTTGCACACAGGCATTGCTGAAATATATTAGAAGTAACTGAGCAGAGGTCAGCCTATCCCCAGTATCCTGGTCTTGGTGTCTATCTTGTAGAGGTTAACAGTTTAAAGACATTTTACAGTTTTATGTTGCTTTTTAAATTTTTTTAACAGCTGAAGATAATATACCAATGAAGCATTGTAGTTGTTGATACACACAGAATCACAGAATATTAGGAGTTGGAAGGGACTTTGAAAGATCTAGTCCAACCCCCCTGCCACAGCATACATATGGTGTTTGATGTTGGAGAGGAATGGTTAAGAAGTGCATTCTGAAACAGGGTGGTTTTTGCATGCCTTTTATAGCCTCATTTATAGAATGTTATATAGTTAGATGGATTTCCAGTGTAATTTTCATTATTATATTTTCAGTGTAATGCATTTTCAGCTATATCAAAGATGACTGTGTCTGCAGCTGGTGTTGTCTTGTTTCAGATACAAGATGTGGAATGAAACATGTTATATGAAAAATAAAAAACCCAACCAATCAAAGCAAGAACAAAAAACCCAAACCACAGCAAAACCCCACCACCAACCTCCCCCCTCCCCCAAAATCCCCCAACACAACAAAACCCACGCCTGCTAAAACAAAAAAACCAATCCAACCCAACCAATCAAAAAAACACCACAAAAGTCATGGAAAATGGTAAAAGAAGTAGGGAGAAAATAAAGCGGCAAAGAAACGCCAGAGAGATTGTGGAAACACTGATTTCACGAGACTTAATGAACAAGAAACATTGACCCTAGATCTCAGGATCATAGGATTGTCAGAGTTGGAAGGGACCTCAGAGATATTCTAGTTCCAACCCCCCTGCCTGGCAGGGACACCATCCACTAGATCAGGTTACCCAGGGCCCCATCAAGCCTTGTCTTAAAAGCTTCCAGTGATGAGGCTTCTACAATCTCTCTGGGCAACCTGTTCAACAGGATGATAACTTAGAGAAGAAGAATGGTTTAGACTCTTAAGGGAAGTAGATTTAGTGACATAAAAAATGGAAATCAGGTTTGCTGTTTTTAATAGGGTGATCAAAGTGAGAACTGGCTAAAAGGTGGTCACAGAAGTGTTGATGTATGGGAGAGAACACAATTTTTCAAGTGTTGGTGCTGATAAGTGAGGGAAATGATATGTCTGGATAGAAGATCTGTAGAAAACACTATATTGCCTGCATTATTTAATTAAATTGTTGCATGCCCTTGTTTTCATGCCAGCACTTCAGTGTGGTTGCTTTAGAGCTGAGACACCAGCAACACAGGGATCATCTGTGCTTGGCACCTGGGAGTTCTGCAACGCTCGGCAAGATGCAAAGATGTAGTAACCAGTCAAGAACACTTTGATAAATGCAGTGTTTTTTTCATTTTTAACAAAACTTGAACATCTTCACCTTGTGCTGCTTCTAAAATCAAATGAAACACTAGAATAGCTAAATAAGTCTTTATTCTTAACACATGAGGTAAGGATACAATTACTCTCTGATTCTGGATGAAACATCCTAAACCACTTTGAGCTCTGCATGGTGCTAGCAGCACTAGGTATCACTGAGTGCTGTGGGTAAACCTGCAATTTCACTACCATTACTTGCTATTGCTAGTATTCTTAGCAATGGCCAGGGGATGTGGTGTGTAAGCTCTGAAATTATATTTTTATGTGTATTTAGGTAGCTGAATACTCTTTGTGTATAGACTGTTGCAGGCTTTTTACTTGTAGGATACTGATATAACATCAAATTCTTCTTTGTAAAACTGGGCTCTGTACTCATGTTCTTCCTTTTATGTGTATATATATGTCCACAGATGTAGAAGGCCTCATTTATTTTTTTTGGGTGATGCCTTGCAGAGTGAAGCTACCTTTACATAACCAGTCGTTGAAATTACAGCCTTCCTTCAACTTGCTGCAATTTTGGTCATAGAATGGCTACAATTTAAGCATTCACAAGGTTTTAAAGAAGTAACACAGAAGTTCAGGTCTGCTTAGGGCTTAACAATAAATTACCTCTGTGGGTGCCTGGCCCTCTTGCTAGCACAGCAATGGAGTTTAATCTTCATTCTTTAAGACAGCTTGAAAACATCTCCTTTCTGTATGTAACACGGGACTTTTCTTTCCTTTTAAGCTTTCTGGTTTCTCAAGAGCAATTTGAGCTAAATCTCTATATAATAAGTTAATGAATCATGAATTAAGATGGAAATCCTGCTAACATTGTTATTGGGTGAAGGTAGAATCCTGTGTTTTATAACAATGACAAAAAAAGCAATAAGATGTTAACAAAAAGGTGGGAACTTAATATTCTTTAAAAACAGAACAAACAAAGACCCACTTTCATGAAAGTGTTTAAAGCAGGTAGGTATATATCTTCCTAAGAGTTTTTGGTTTTATTAATGAGGAAAAATAACCTGCATAGCTTTTCCTGTTGGTGATCTTCCAGGGATAACTTGAAAACTTTCAGAAAGTGATTTCCATTCCTTCATTAAAGGAATTTGTCATGTCAGTAAAAATACTTTCCCACTAATAAGCAGGTGAAGTTGCAAGAAAAGAGCATTACAAGAGAAAAAGACCATGCTGAAAAAAAATGGAAGGGTGCCCTTGAGTATATTTTCAGTATATTCCTTTTCCTCATTCAGAAACCATCAATAACAGATGTCAATAGAAGAATGACAATCTTTGTTATGTGTTTGAACCAAATGTTATCTACATAAATCTAAAACCTTCAGAACTGTAGCTGTACTGTAAATGAATTCTCTAAAGGATTTTTTTGCCCAAACAAGAGAAATAATTTTATGAAATATTTAAAAAGCTTCTGTAATTAGGATAAATTGGAGAAAAAAGAATTGGGAGGAACAAACTTTCTGGTTTTCCTGTGTTAAAGGTAGTTTTCTTTACTTCAAATGACAGGAAATTGTGGAAACTATGAAATTAAACCAGCTGATTTTAATGATTTCGCTTAGTAGTGAATATAACCAGAATATTGAAGTTATAGGAGAAGGGGTGGGGAGGGAAATCAGTAAATTAACATATAAGGTATTTTGAGAAATACCTGGAGTCCTGAATTGGTACCCACAAATATTATTTTTAAATTAAACCTTTTTAAGGGTAACATAAACTATTTTGAGAAATACCTGGAGGCCTTAATCAATACCCACAAATATTATTTTTAAATTATACCTTTTTAAGGGAAAAATGATTACAAGTTGAAATTAAGGAAGGGGAGGGGAGTGGTTTTATTATTTCCATATACAAAGATTAAACTTTAAAATTTAAGAATAGAGGGTTTTTTAATGCAAGACTGTAGACTGAAGGCAATATTTAGGAGATAAGAAGCAAGCTTGTAAAATACTTTTAGAATTAGTGTCAGGCAGGGATAACTTGCCTGAGCTATTCTTAGTGTCTCTTCTTTTGATTGTACATTCAGCCAGCATTGTCCTCCTCCTTGCCACCTCATGGGTTCTTACTTTACTACTTTCCTTGTCTATATGTATAGATTTGCTGCTTAAAATGAGATACGACCCTTTCATGTCAATAGGTTGAATAATACGAGCGCATAGAAGAATTTTGATGTCTGTCATAAGTGGAACTTATGTGCATATAATTTACTTATGAAAGGTTAGACTATATATGCCCTAGAATAATAATTTTAGTGATGATAAATAATGGAATGTAATGTTGTGCCAAGGTTTAACTATTACACCACTGACATGAACCAACTCTAGAAAATACTAATACTAAAATACTAATTTCCACGAATTCAGAGCTAAAGAGTTAAGTCTACTTGAATTTCTTTTGGTTTAGAGATCCAAGTGCTATGTAACTTTGAAAATAACCATAAAAATAATGGTGTTGTCTATTTCAAACAGTTCAGTATTGAACATGGCATTTTTGTGCAGAGTTAAGAAAGTTGGCATAGCTAGAACTTGAGTAACGGACTTGATAGAGAGAGAAGCTCATGTGTTTGGGTCATGAAGTCCATTTGGGTCTGTCAAGGACCTAGATTTTCCTTTGAGTATTTCTTTCTGTAACACTGTTAAAAAACACCTGTATCTTTTCATTGCTTATAAAGGTGTGTTTCTGGGAGTTTTGGTAGCTTTCATTCTGTGCAGGCAGCCAGGAATACTGAAGTGGTCTTAGATCCTGCAGGTACACCCACACATGAAGTCCTGTACAGCTTTGTCTCTTCCAGACAGGTGAGGAAGGAAGGAAACCAAAGGATTAATGCTGGAGATGAAGGGGGAACCCAAGAGCGTATGTGCTTTCACAGGTCTAGATATTGTCTGACCTGAAACTCCCCTTACATCCTTGTGTTATTTCCTGTGCACTTCTGAAGGCCTACAATTCTGTTGATGAGGAAACCTTATGTATGAGGAGTTTCTGGGAATGATGGTAGGGTAGCTCAGACTTGAATGTCAAAAGGTCATTAATGGCAATTGTAATATTTGAATTCAAATATTCAAATTGCAGTGTTCAAAACTTTTTGCAAGTATTCCCATCCTGTGGGGATCTGTACTGTGGTCTGCCAGAGCTTATTCTAGACAGAGATCAGATTTGAGGAGCAGAGCCCAAGGGGCAGAATTATATCTGTTTATAACAGAATATCCTTTGGTTACAAACCACGTCTCTTCATGCAGTTCTCACAAAGAAGATTAAAGTCTGTCATTGTCTTCCTTAGTAGAGGGCCAATTCTCTCTTGTCTTTGGAGCACATTTGAGTACTATTGAACTTGGTTTTGTTATGGAGCTCAAAGCTGACTTGAAAGAGTAGTCACCATGAGGAAAATGGAATAGCAATGCTAGATGTAATGTAGTGTTGACAAAAAGACCTCGACTTGGATCGTAACTCACATTTTCCTATGTTTTGGTGACATTATTTTCACTCAGGCTCCACAACTCACTTAACTTGCTTTTCCCTTTTCTTTTTCCTGGATGCACCAGAGTTGGATTTATCAAGAGGCACTTTGGGTTACAGCACAAAATATCTCAATGCCCTTCTACCTCATATGGCTTTTTACATGAATCTTGGAACGAGGTTTATTACACTCTTGCTGCCATTTGTTATTGAGATTGCTTCTTTTGCTTGAATTTTTTTTCTTCTTTTGGAGAGGCTATTTAACTTACAGTCTTTAGTCCTTTCTACTTGGATCACTTTTCCTTCTTTCTACTGAACATTCTCTTCACCTTTTATTATCATTAGGTATTCCATTCTCTGGATGCTTTTTTCATTTGTAGCTTCTCACTTCATTTTATTATTTTTCTTCAGCCTCCTGTTTGTGTTGAGTAATGTGTTTTTTTCCTCTATCTTTTTCACAAAACAGAAAAAAAAGAATAGGATGCATGAGACTTTTTGTATGTGAAAATGAAATCCTCAGCTCAACTGGCTCCATCTATCTCTGATTTCTTCTTCATTATCAAAGTGCAGTGGCAAGTAATACCTCAAATATGATAGTCAGCCTCTGGAGACCAAAAGCATAGTGCAAGCCATGTTTCTTATATTAGCACCAGACCCCTTAATCCCTTGCTTATATCAACCTTTTTAGAAAAATTAATTTCACATGATTATGCTAATATTTTTTAATGAATTAGAAACGAAACCTGTGCAGAACATTAATGAATCATCTTAACCATCTCTGCTGTGAGATTTCAAGATAATTCTTTCTGTAAAAGTATATGAATATTAATATGCACCCTGGTAATTGGTACAAAGTTAATTACTCTAATTCTGCTATAGTAAAAAAAAGAAATCTATGTAATATGCAGTAATAGCTAGTTATGAAGATGGAAATCTTGAAGTTAAAATATTGACCCATGCATATAAAGTGAAGTAAGAGACAATTTTGATGTGTACTAGGTAGATATTTTAAAGAAATATAATTTAGCTATTAATTCAGTTCATGTAAATAAATACTATACATAATTTAGATGTCATTTTTACTTCAGTGGGTTTTGCATCAGATTTAAAGTCAATAAGAGTGGGACCTATGTCTCCTAATGTCTAATGGAATAATATTTGTACAAGTGATAGGCCCTGACTGAAAATTAGAACTACCAAATTAGTCAATGCTATAAAACTTTAATACAAGTTTGTGTTATTATTTGGCATTTGATACGATAACTTGCCTAACTTTTTCTGAAATGAGTAGTCAAAGCATTCTAATGACTCTAAAGTAGTTAGCCAATGAAGTTAGGTTAATGGAGATGTTTTCCTTGGTTGATGAGAAGATAGTATTGAAGGACATAGGGGTCCAGGAAGGTTTGGATGCTCTTTAAGGATGAGGTATTAAAGGCTCAAGAGCAGGCTGTACCCATGTGCTGTAAGGCAAGCCAGCAGCACAGAAGATCAGCCTGGTTGAACAGGGAGCTCTGGCTGGCACTCGGGGAGAAAAGGAAAATTTATAGACTTTGGAAGAAGGGACAGGCCACCCAGGAGGAATACAAAATAGTTGTGAGGCTCTGCAGGCAGGGTATTAGAAAATCCAAAGATCAGTTAGAAATCAATCTGGCCTCCAAGGTTAAAAACAATAAGAAAAGGTTTTTTAAAATATATTGATAGTAAAAGGAGGCCAAATGAAACCCTCCATCCCCTAATGGATGCAAGAGGAAAGTGCTAAACCCTGATGCCTAAATTCTGTTGGAAACTCCAGGGCAGAGCTATGAAACCCCTGTCGCATGCTGGGTACTCTACCTGGTTTTCACTCCAATGTGTTTAGGATGTATTTTCTCTGTGTAGACTTCAGTGTTTTTTATGCCATTTACCATGTGTGAAAGATGGTACTTTTAAGGAACGTGTTTATCAGTGTGACAAAAAGACTAAACTGCAAGGTTCAAGCAAATGTTGTTTGAGCTTCACGTACAGGTTTAACTGCAAGGCTTAAGCAAACAATTAATTTGAACTTCACTCATGGAACTAATATGCCACTGTTGCTGGTTTTCATGGGTACAATAGAAGAATGCACTATTACAATGTAAAGGAGGAATATACTATAAAAGATGCACTTAATATTATATGTGTGTTAGTTAATAACTCATGGGTATAAACTTACAGTATGCTAAATATTGCCTCCAGGTGAGGGCTCTCAGTCACAAAAAAATTACCTTGGCTTAGGGTGCTGACTAAAGGGGGAAGGGTCTCCATGCAGGCAAGATGAATTGTTGGAGAGACAACTACCATTCCTAAGTAGCATCTTAGGGAATTCATCCCCTATTTTATGTGGCTGTGAGCAAAACAATGTATGAGTGGATTATACTTTCTGGAATGTTTCTCTGTACCAGTGTAATGGAGTTTCCCCTTGTCTTTATTCATCTATGGGTGAAATTCTCTTCTGTGTTTTCTTGTTTTTGCCTCTCTTTTGCTGATGTTGTGATTGTCTGGATACACAAGGTAATCAGCTAAAGCCATCACTGAAACCCTCTAGCTTCTCTTCATCTTGTTTTCTCAGGCAACTAAATAGTAGTTAGGATTGAATGACAGAGCATATTATTTCTCAAGAAATTTCAAGGCTCAGCTCAGATTTTTTTTCTTTGGATGATGCAGCACTGTGCTATGGCTTATGGCTTATGTCTATGGCTTATGGACAGCTCAGGACTGATCTATCTACACAGCTCCCCATGGGTTGTCCTTGTATGTGTAGGTCCTCAAGGCAATCTGAGGCTGGGTTGCTCTTCCAGCCCTCTGAGTCACCTGCATGCACTAGACATTACCGAAACCTATTTACAAACTGAGCCACACCAAGATGTGAAGAAATGTGAAATATTTCTGTAATCCATGTTAAAAAGCCTTAATGGTTGTTTAAATGGCTGTTCTTAAGCTTGTTATTACTTAACAAACTTTGTGTATCTCACTAAAAAGACTTGATCCTTACAATGAAAGAACTAAAAAATAATCTAATTTTACTCACAGCTAAAAGAATTCTAGTGAAACAAGAGTAACATGCAGCCATTAGAAGTTATCTACCAAATTATCTAGGTTTGAGAACTGTTTATTTTTTCCAGTGTTTATTATGTTGCTCTTTAACCTAATATTGGTGCAGATCTTCAGTGGGAATTTGTCTTGACAATACATTAAGACATGTAATTATTAACCAATCCACACTGATTAAGATGCTTCCTTTTCATCTGAAGACTGTGTATTACGTACTCCCAGTGTTGCAACCCTTAGCTTTCTTTTACTGCATACTTTTTAGTTGTGCCAAGCCTACAGCTTTCACATTACCATATAAACTATAATTGAAAAGGAATAATCCTTTATTAATTTTCTATTACAGAAAAATCAACACATAAGAAAATTAATACCAACAGGGAAATAAGCCTTCTAAAAATTCTATTTGGCAATACTCCCTCAGCAATCTAATATTGAATTGTTGGGTAGTAATAAAATGGTGGCTTAAGTGATTTAAAAATGTTATTGAAGATATTTTTTGCTATATACTTACTACAGAAATTAAGTGGACAATTTTTTTTTCTTCATACAAAGAAGATAACTAGAAGAATGCTGGAAATCTTAATTCACAGAAACAGCTTTTTTTCTTGTTCTTGTATGCCATCTTCTAGTGCTGTATTATTTGTAGTGCATATATATTCATTTCGATTGTCATTTTGTGTAAGGATTTTTAATCCAATTTATACAAAATTGAGGAAAAACCATGATGTAATTAGGAAAGAGTTACCCTGGAAGGCATGGTCAAGTTAAAGGCCTGTTCTGGATCATCAGGGTAATGTCAGGACCTCACCAGCCCCAGGATTCAGGAAAAAGCAATGTTAGGATTGGTTTGATTTTTCTAGCCTAAATAAGCAGAGATTAATTCTGTGTGTGTCACTTTAGAAAGGACAGACATTGGTCCAAATTTAAAAGGGGAATGAAAATCCACCCTCCTGTTTTTACAGAACCCTACATTAAGGTGCCCTAATAACTTTACTTGAGAAGGAAGGAGCAGAGGTTCCTAGGCCCTCATTGAAAGTAATTTACTGGTGCTTTCTGTAGACAGTTAGTCTTTTACATTCACAACATTCTGTTGTGCTACTGCTTAGCTACTGTTTATCTTGATCAACAATTTCAGCTATTTTCCAGGCATGCTGTGCAGCCTTCTGTGTTTCTGTCAGGGTAACAATCAACTAGAACTGAGACTCAGAAGAATTCAGTTTTCTGTGCTATGACCTTTGTTTTGCCTTGTACAGGATTTGTGGTTCTTCAAAACAAGTGCCTCTAGTGACAGATATTGCCCTTTTGTGCTAGAAGGAACAAAAGAAATGTTTTTGTATGTCTGTACCAACAGATTTATAAAAGATAAATTTCAGGTTCTGAAGGCCAGACTGTGATCATCCTAACTTTGTGTAGCCCATATTGCCAAGCAGTGACTCTTAGACCAGCTGACAAAACCTTGTTCCTGATAAGAGATTACCTGTTAGAAAGTAATCTTCTGCTTATTTCATTATTTAATAATATAGAGAACCTACTATATGTCTTATGTGTCTTATTTTTTATAACTGCTCCAGTGGTTTAAAGTCTATGCCTTATATTTCAGTCTGAATTCTAGCTTCCACTCATTCTATCACAGAATGTTAGGAGTTGGAAGGGACCTCGAAAGATCATCTAGTCCAACCCCCCTGCCGCAGCAGGATTCCCTAGACCAGGTCACACAGAATTGCGTCCAGATGGGTTTTGAATATCTCCACAGAAGGAGACTCCACAACCTCTCTGGGCAGTCTGTGCCAGTGCTCTGCCACCCTCAATGGGAAAAAATTCCTACATGTATTCTCATGGAACCTCCTATGCTTCAGCTTACAGCCATTGCCTCTTGTCCTGTCACTGGGCTTCACTGAGAAGAACCTGACCCCATCCTCCCGACACACACCCTTCACATATTTATAAGCATAGATGAGGTCACCCCTTAGCCTCCTCTTCTCCAAGCCAAAGANTCAAGAGAACAAATATGATGGAAATTTCTTTTTCTCTCAGTTAATGGGGTCTAGTTTGTTCATCCTTTACATCTTCTCCTTGGTAAGGTGGTCTTGTGCTCCACTTGCATGAAACACTGGATTTCTCTCTAGCCTAGCTTTCTATGGCACTGACAGATAAACTCATTCCTTGCTTATATATTTGTCCACTTCCACGGTCTGATGAGTTGCTGGCCATGAAGGTGTTGGATAATTTCAACCACAATACAGCTGTTCTGATTTTGGCCAGGTCAACTTTTGTTTTGTTTTGTATTCCTTCTGTGAAATTGTTGTCACTTCACATGTGAGTGAAATGTCACTAAACATTTGCACTGTTTAGCAATGCAATTAGAAATGTAGAATAATTATCTGTACAGTCTTGGCATTTTTAATGCTAATATAAAGTTTTTCTTTTTTTAATAGTTTCCTAAGCCAACAAGTTTGACTTGGTCACCACCTCTTTTCTTCCTCCTGACTGTGCCTGTTGAATACTCATCCATTTTTGACACAGAGGAGTCTCAGACAGGTAAGTTCCCCTAAGTTTTGGCAATATGGCAGACTTTGAAATGACTGTTCCATCATACAGTGAGGTTGCAGATGAGATCTGATTGTGCCTGTGCAGCACAACACCCTGTGCAGGGGTGGCTTTCATAGCCCTGAGGTAGCTTTGCCCTTGTCCTAATGGCAAACAGGGTTTGTTGGTGAAACCGGAGCATGTTGGCATAGGTAGAAGGGGTGTTGTGGTGGGGCATATGGTCCTGGGAGGGGAACATGGGGTGATGCTGTGGTGGTGGGGAGAGTGTGGAATCTGATGTTGTGGGGCTGTGTAGCAATGAGGAATATGGATGCATGAGAAACTGGATTTCATTAGTTCTGCTGGTATTAGATGTCATCATAATGTAGAGGTATTGTTCTACGAAGGAACCTCATTGTACTGCTTGTTAAATCTTATTCTCCATCTTCATTGTCCTTGTACAATTTGGAAAATTATTCATTTTTATTGAATAATTCTATTTTTATGGGCTCCTCAGACTGCCTACAATCATGTGCTAGAAATGCTTCCAGATGTCAGTGGCTTTAAAAGTATTTTTGTGGAAGTAAAAACTTTCTTCTGTTAGATTTTTCCCTGAACCACAAAAATTCAGTGAGACTAATTCTGAATTAGGTTTAATTTTCTTCCCCTTGCATTTCTGTTCTAGCTCCTTCAGTTAAATTAAAAAAATTATCTGGCACACATCTGCTCTAACAGGTCAGGATCCTGCTAGCTCAAACTCCCACCACAACTAAAATGCTGCAGGAGAAAGCTGTGTAGTTGTCTTCTGAGGATTGATTTTCTATTCCCAAAATAGTCTGTTAACAATGTTTGAAAGTGAGAGAAGCTATTGGAGGGGTGTTGGTAGTGGTATTTGTAATGGTTCTGATGCTGAAGTGTAAGCTAGCACCATGGGACAGATGAAGGCTTTTGTAAAAAAGATCATGTGATTTTAATGGAGTTTAAAAATATTTAAGAAAAGTACAAATAAATTAGTTCAGAAATTAAATTATCAATTGTTAAATTAAAATACCAAAATTTGAGTATAACTAAACTACTTCTGCCTGAGATGCTGCACTTCTGTGAAACTCAATGGTAGTGACTTTATGGTGAATCTCTGGGTCTTTAAAGAAACCTGGATAGGATTAAACTAGAAGAGTCCAAAGGCAGCTTGAAGCTACTGCATCTTGTGCCTCTTTGTGACTTCTAAGGAATAAGTTGTTTTCTGTTAGGAAAGGAAAAAGCACTTCACCTTTTGTCACAGGATATAACAGCTATGTCTTATTTTCAGATGTGTGGTGCCATCTTCATTTTGGTTTGAATAGTTGTTTGGGTTCTTAATACTTTAGCTGTTACCTGAGTGTTCTGAAAACTATAAAAAGTTTAGTGGTTTTGAAGAGCAAATCACTGAAAACAGCATAGCTCTTAAAATTTAATTGTGTAAATCACTAACAGAAATAAAATTTCCTGATTTTTAGCCAACAATACTAAGACGTTATTTGAGAAAAAACTAAATTGACTTGACTGTGGGAACTGAAGCATAAGTTAAAATCTTAATTTGTTTCTTTTAGAATCATTAGAGTCTGTTTAACATTAACCATCTAGAGGGAAGAAAAGCAGTTCAATGACTCTAATTACATATAAATCACATACTTCCTTTAGTTGCTGAAAACAATGTTGAAAAGTAGCACAGGCTAGAAATAGTAAATATGCATTTGAACTTTAAGATGATTTTATCTTTGCTACAGTCCTCTAATTCTGGGTGCTGCTTTCTGTGATATCATGAAAACATTGCAACATGAAGATTAAAAGAAATAAAGTTAACCTCACAGAATCACAGAACCGTTACGGTTGGAAAGGACCCTCAAGATCATCTAGTCCAACCGATAGCCCTACACTACTCTTATCCCTAAATCATCCCCTGAAGAAACACATCTATCCTCTTCTTAAAAACCTCCAGGGATGGTGACTCCACCACCTCCCTGGGCAGCCTATTCCAATATCTAACCACTCTTTCAGTAAAGAAATTCTTCCTAATATCTAATCTAAACCTACCCTGGCTCAGCTTAAGCCCATTCCCTCTAGTCCTGTCACTAGTCACAAGGGAGAAGAGGCCAACACCCGCCTCCCTAGAATGGCCTTTCAAGTAGCTGAAGAGAGCGATAAGGTCTCCCCTCAGCCTCCTCTTCTCCAGGCTAAACAAGCCCAGCTCGCTAAGCCTCTCCTCATAAGGCCTGTTTTCCAGACCCCTGACTAGCTTAGTTGCCATTCTCTGCACCCTCTCTAGTAGCTCAATATCCTTCCTAAACTGAGGTGCCCAAAACTGCACACAGTACTCGAGGTGTGGCCTCACCAGTGCCGTGTACAGTGGCAAGATCACCACCCTGCTCCTGCTGGTCACACTATTCCTGATGCAAGCCAGGATGCCATTGGCCTTCTTAGCCACCTGGGCACACTGCTGGCTCATGTTCAGCCGGCTGTCAATCAGCACCCTCAGGTCCTTCTCTGCTGGGGAGCTCTCCAGCCACACCTTCCCGAGCCTGTAGCGCTGCTGGGGGTTGTTACGCTTAAAATGCAGGACTTTACATTTAGCCTTATTAAAACATCAAATACTACAATATGGTCTGAAAGAGAATTCCAGTTCTGAACTGTGTATTTTAATTTTGGTGTTTAAGGACATAATTCAGAATTGATTTCCATGGCTAGATATGTAGTTTTCTAGTTAGATGATATTGAGTCTACCATACAGAAGTGGTCTACATAATAAGTGCAATAACAGAGTAGAAATGGCGTGATACAATTTCTAAAACCAACCAGAAAGCATGGAATGTAAAACAATTTCATGTGAAGTATTAGTAAACAGCTTACAAATCTGATTAATTGCTCTTCTGAAAGATTGTCAATATATTTGAATAATCTGTTGGAGGCTTCTGTGATTTGTTCACAGCAATTTGTGAACAGAAATCCCATTGGTGAAGTTTTCACTATAAATGCCTTATTCAGTCCTGGTGTATACAAACAAATGGTACAGGATACACAAATGTTTTGAAATACATGCAAGAAGTAATAGGAAGATTCAATGAAGAGAAACTTGTGCCAGGTTTTGGAGCAAGATAAGTGGTAGCTGAAATGAGGCTACACAGAGCCCACACCTGACTTTCAGCCAGCATCAGTTTCTCAGCTGGGGCAAGTCCTTGCTGACATGACCAGACAGAAGTTTCTTGTGGTGACTTTTGAAATCAGAGTGTAATTTCCCTCTCTTTTTGAAGATCAAGACATGCAGCAAATAAAACAAATGTTAGCAAAACTATAATCTCTGGATCTCTCTCTCATTTCTGAGAAAATAAAATATATAGAGCACAAAACTACGTGAAAATTTATTTTGTGTAAATTGGTTAATCTTGAAATTGGACAGGGGCATTTTGGTTGTTGTCAGGGTAATTCCCTTACTGATCTTAAGCTGTTGGTTTATATATAATATATCAAAGCCATGTTAGGTCATCCTACTGTGGACTACATAGTTACTCTGAACTGCCACTTTGCCTGGTTTCTACACATCTGCTCTCAGGTTCTGTCAGACTTACTGGAAAAAAAAACAAATCCACATACACAAACCAACCCTCCCACGCCCCAGGCAACAACAAAAAAACCCCAAACAAAAACAATACAAAAAGCAAATGCAAACCAAAACCCCAATGATGAGTATGAATCTTGAAGAGAAAAACAAACTCAGTCTCAAAAGAAAGGCAGACAGACAGAGCCAGGAAGTGTGGGAATATGAACCATGGCAAAGATAAGTAATCAGCTGAGACAAATTTTGTGCAGTCTGTCAGCTCATACAGTGATAGTTATTAGTGCTTTGGCTACTTCTGAGTACAGAGAATAAAATCAGACATAAGAATTTTTCCTGTCACAGACAGATGCTTTTCATATGCTTAATTGACACTTTGGTTGCATGAGCACAAAAATATATCTGTTTAATTTCAGATGTACACGACTCACAGGAGTCCTGTTATGGGTGGAACTAGATGTTTCTCAATGGGATTTACTCTAAAAGACATAACAGCTTCAGCTTAGATGGAAATTCAATGAGAAAAGATAGAAAATGTCTTGTATAGCTTGTATAGTCCAATGGCTTGAAGCCTAATATCATTGTATTTATCTGTTAGTGGCCTAGACAAAGAGCAACTCAATGCAGAAAGACATTTTAGTAGAGGAAAGAGCTTTCTGCCAGGATTCATTTGGAAAAAAGGGGAAAATGAAATATCTTGTATGTATGACTTATATGTAGCTGGTTTGGAATAATTCAAGTTTTTAAAAGTCTAATCTATTTTTAAAAGACATCATCTAGAAAATGACATTCTTTTGCCTACCATAGTGAGACATCCCATTCACCAAGGCAGGGGAAGATGATAGAGCAAAGTAAAAAGAAAAAAGAAAAGGATGGAAGAGACTAAAAGATTGAGGTCAGTCTCTCCCAGAGATACCCATTTCTGGGGTCAATTAAAGTACTCTTTAACTTACTAACCACTTGTGTGGCCTTGGGGGTTCTAATAAGCACAGACTGGTATATTCTGATTTCTACTAGCATGCTGTGGTGGAGCTTTAGGATGCAATAAGCAATAAAGAGAAAATTAGAAATAAGTATCATGCAGCATAAAGCTGGGAGCAAAGAAATTGGTGTCAGTGTCTGACTGTCATCCTTCTGCAAATAATTTCTGTGCTCAGGTGCTCAGTTGCTTTGTTTCATTCTCTGTGAAATGATGTGAATAGCAGATATCTTCCTCACTGTCTGTTGTCACTGGAGAATGAAAGGTACAGTATAAATAGAGGTAGAAGCTTAGCAATATTGGCTTTCCTAATTGCAGTCCATGTTCTCATGATTCATTTCTGTCTTAAGAAAAGGTTGAATTTCCTTTAAACATCTTTGTACTTTGTTTATGACAGGCCTTTTACTAATAATAGCATGGAATATGACTATGTTCCATATGATCTCTTAGTATCAAATTATTTATAATATTATTTGTATAAAGTTGAAAATACCTTGACCACAAAGACATAGTTGTGATATTTGACTAGAAATATATAGCATGAGCAAAGTGATCACAGAGCTAGATTCAAGTGTGTCTTATCTGTGGTATCTGTCCAAAGCACAAGGTAGGTGTTAGTGTGTGTTCTGTATAATTCAGGAAACATTCTCTTTGATAGATTTGCCACCAAAGAGGTTTATTGTTCCAAAACCTGTTCTTGGATTATCTCAGAAAACCTGTGATAGCAAATGTACACAGTCTGTTTGTATTTGTAATAAACATGACCTGAAAGATCTTGACCTGTAGTAAGTATTTCCAGTAGAAAAGAGATTAGATCCTCAGGAAGGCATGAATACCTTTAGAAAACAGTGGAATACCTTTCAGATGTGTTTAGCATAATCTTTCTACTGGAGACCCTGGAAATTTTGTTGTAAAATCCAGTAACAGGAATATTAAACTGATACAGTGAGTATTTGAAAATATCAGGAAATAAACAGGGAAAAATTTGAGTCACACTGAATTAATGCAAGCTAAAATTATTTTATATGTTTAGGTTTGAAAATATTTGTGGGATTTTTGCATTTGTAGGATTATTGTGCACTTCTTGATATTCTTGGCTGTATCTTTTCCTTTCCCATTCTCCTCTGTCCTGTTATCAAGTATAACTAACAGTATTTGGCAACTGTCAAACAGTTACACCTTGAATTTTCCTTCCTTCAATTGTATTCCAGATGTGTTTTCTATGTCTGTGGTGTAGTGAGCAGTGCCTAACAGGTTGTCTGCCTTTCTTTTTAAGAACTGTCACTTCATGGAGCATTTTAAGGGCCAGAAAACCCCTCAATTAGCAGAAATCAGTACAGCTACTCTTAAAGGCAGTGGAGCTCTGCCAGTTGACACCATCTGATGATCTGATTTTGTTTCTTTTAATGTTTTATATTTCATTTTACTCCTTGAATCTTTCATGTTAGGCCAGCTCAGCATTTATTTTCCCCAATAAGTAAACATCTAGCTCCTTTAAATAGCTTTCACATTCTACATTTCCACAGAGGCTGTAAAGTTTTGATGTTATATGCTACTAGGTCAGTGATTGTGATATGTCCAGGATGCCATGGATCTGACAGCTGTTACTCTGCCACTGTCAAAAACACAGTCAATAAAACTGCAATAGGGTGTTTGGCTGCCAATTGTTAGTATTTTCTCACAAGACATTTCAAACCCTTTTTGATTAGTATATAGCAAGGTTGGGTTTTTTGTTTCTAAATTAACATTAACTGGAACAATTAAGAATTAACTGGAAAATAACTGGAACAGGTTGCCCAGAGAGGTTGTGGAAGCCCCATCACTGGAAGTTTTTAAGGCCAGGTTGGATGGGGCCCTGGGCAACCTGATCTAGAGGAAGGTGTCCCTGACAGTCATGGGGGTTGGAACTAGATGGTCTTTGGGTCCCTTCCAACTCTGACAATTCTATGATTCATTCTCCTTCTGTTGAACCATTTACTAAAATATTTACAATCTGTTTGGGTCTTAGTATTTTGTCTGTAGTGTTTAGCAGTCCAGGCAGATTTGGCAGGAGCTCTCCAGCAGTGAGGCCTATGGTTTCTTACCTCTGTTTGTTGTGATAACTTTTATCTTTCCATGTTAACTTCAGTCATGTTAACAGTTTAGAAGTGTATTAAAGGAGTCATGGAGGTCTTAGCTAATTACTATGTCACAAGCACAAAACCTTTTAATCCAGGTAGAGTCATAGTGCAAGATTTATTAAATTCATGCATTTCCTAAACATCCTAAATTAGACAATTAGTCTTCACAGGCTTCTGGTAGTCAAGAGAGACAGTCTTTTTGGAAAGTGCTTCACAGTAAAAGCCTAAAAGGATCCTGTTTTTCTCCACCAGCTATATAATAGGTGTCCTGGTTTGGGTTAAAACAGAACTAATTCTGTTCAGTAATTTTACTTTTTAGCTGAAGCTCTTCTAAGAAACTGCACTTTCTGAAACTAGCAGCATGTTTTTACAGACACTGCCAGCTTCTAGCAGTGATAAGGCCTAATGTTTAGATTTACTGCCAGGGATTGGTATGCAGAGCAAGGTCACTGCTAAATCTTGTGTCTCCTGTTGGGGGGTGCAGGGTAAAGGCTGCACCTTCAGGGAGGAGCAGACAGGGCAGATGACCCTAAACTGACCAACTAAAGTATTCCATCCCATATACGTCATATTCGATATGTAAGCTGGGGGGTCAGTTCCCCCAGGCTAGATTTAGATTTGATTTTTCCTTGATGAGATGATGATTTTTCCTTGGATGATTTTTCCTTGGATCTTTCTTTGTCGGATCCTTTTTTGATCTTTCCTTGTTGGATTTCTCTTGGGATTCTGATTCCTGATTTCCCTTGTGAGATTTCCCTTTCCTGATTCCTGGATTGCTGGATTGTTTTCCTGTGCTTCGGTGATCCCTAAGTTCCTGCATCCAGTACCAGGATCCACCCCCCTGAGCCGGACTCATCTGTTGCTGAGGCCTACTGCCACAGTATCAGTGGTGACGTAGTTACCATCGAGGGGGGTTTGGGTTCGGTATTGGGTTCTGTACATATTTGTATATATTTCATTTAACATTATTGTTATTATTAAAGTAGTTTTAGTTTTAGTTTCCAATCCACAAGTCTCTCTGTCTCTCCCTTATCCCCTTTCCCTTCCTGTGGGGGAGGGGGGTAAGGGGGAAGCAGTTGTCATTGGGTTGGTGGTCAGCCCAGCCTCGACCCTCGACAACAGGGTATGGGGAGAGCAGACTTGCATAGGTTCTGTGGCTCACTGACTGAATTGGAGAAAATGAGATTGGAAGGAAAATCTTTCCTGTAATTATTTTTCCCCTTAAATCTTTGAAGAATCAGCTATTCCTAAGAAATGGCTGAGTAACTCATTCTTAAGTTTCCACTAATGACAAGACAATCTCACTGTTGATTCTTGTGTCTCAATTACACTGTCCATTTTCCTGATGGCCAGCTAAATATTACCTTTCTATGACTCAAGCCTGTAGCATCCCTGAAATATGCAGTGAAGATAGAGCATTCTTCTATGATGTTTGCTTTTTTTTCCAAGATGGCATGCATGGTATTAGTGACTTGTGCTCACTTGTGCTCCATTAGTCCTTTTCCAATATGCTGTCACCAAGCAGATCTTCCTCACCAACTTCATACAGACTCATACTTCTCTGAAGTATTTTTTACCTTTCTTTGGTGACTTGTATACTTTATTTTTGACCACTTCACCAGTATGTCAACTTTCTGGTTTGCTCATTGTGCTTACAGCTTCATGCTTGGAGCCTTTGAGTTCATGCCATCTGGAAATCTCTATTCTCTACTATGCCATTAAGGTCATAAATGAAAGCAGTGGACAGGCCCCAGTCTCAGAGAGCCTCACTTGATGTATCTTTCCAGCTGATGCTGAAACAGTGACATCTACACATAGAGGATTTGTTAGTATTCCCAACTGGGGATTTATTTCAGATGACTTCACTGGAAAAGAGGGAGTGCCCCGAGATGTGTCTCCTATGGTTTGGGAGGGAGGTAGCTGAGGCAACCAGTTGATGTTTGCCACAAGAGAGGCCATCAGATCTGCCTCTCTAGCTGTGAAGCTACACAACTTCTCTAGCTATGTGGCCTTATACCCTGTAATAGAAGACAAACAAAACCAGAAAAAAAACACCACAATCCAAAACCTAAACAAACATTTCTTTGATACTTTTCTGACAAGTTGATGTGGCCTGTTATGTATTTATTTCTTGTTACTTTCTAGATGACTTCAAGTGATTCCTGTACTTTCCAGTATCTTCTGAACTGCTAACACAAGACTTCCTGCTCTTGAGCTATTGCTTGTTCACAGAATCACAGAATGTTAGGAGTTGGAAGGGACCTTGAAAGATCATCTAGTCCAACCCCCCTGCCACAGCAGGATTCCCTAGACCAGGTCACACAGAAGCAAGTCCAGATGGGTTTTGAATATCTCCAGAGAAGGAGACTCCTCAACCTCTCTGGGCAGTCTGCTCCAGTGCTCTGCCACCCTCACTGGAAAAAAAATTTTCTTGTGTTCACCCCAAATATCCTAACTAACCTGGTGTTTTCTGGTTTTCATAGCAATCTTGAAGGTGAAATCTCATTAACTACCCTTTGGAAATCTGAGTATGTCTGTTTTCACTTAATTTCCCTTATCTAAAATGGCAGTAGGATAAAAATGGTAAATTAGTAGGTAAAACCTCCAGTGCTTTAAGCCACTCTCAAACTCTGAAAAGCTCCAACAGGTGGGATATAGTTATAGCATCATCTTAGGACCTGGGATATCTTAAGTGACAGCTTCTTACTAAACCACAGATTTTCCTTTCATTTTGGGTGACTTCATTTCCTCACTGCCTAAATTCCCTTTTTGTAATTTAAATTAAAAAACTTGCTTCTCTCTTTATTTGCTGTGCTCTGTTCCAACTTCAAGGACAAGGACTTTGTTTTCTAAAGCATTTAAAAATGTGAGTAAACCAATGTCTGTCTCAAGTAGAATTTAAGTGTTTTCCACTTCAGATGTTTTCAGTTTATTGAGCTATATTTTTTCCTACTCACTTCCTTAAATCACACATGTAAGAGGCAGTTATAGATAGTCTGTTCAAAGAATCCTTCCTGCAGTTGGAACTTTCTACAGCAAAAGGTTACTGTCTTGCTAAGACAGCTTTTTTGGCCAGCTCAGGCATGGTATAGATATTCCACTACTGCTACTTTACTAAATGTTTGGCTAGAATATTTGTGGGTTTACTGAATAACAGTAGGACTTCAGTAGCAGGATTACATTCTTCATAAGAAAATGCTATTTATTACAGCTAGATTGCATAGTGTTTTTACAACCCTGTGCTCAGACTTTAATCTGAGGGGCTGATATTCTACCCTGTTGTAGTATTTTTAGGGAGAAGCCTAATAATATGGATGCAGTTGGTAGTGGCAGGAGATGTACAAACTTAGGAGGGACAGTGTTCCTCAAGGTTCAGTCTCATTGGTGGTTGTAAGGTTGCATACTGATAGAGGCTAAAAATTCAGTATAGTTCAATATTCTCAATCTAACTCAAGCTAAACTACATGCTGACAGTAGATAAACCAGAGAGTTAAAAGGAGGGCAACTAGACTAGATGATTGTTGTAGGACTCTTCCAAATGAACTATTCTATATCAATCCTGTAATTGTTTTGTCTTCTGTCTAGAAGGGTTAGTAGTGAGAGGGAAAGACTTGCACATCTTGTCAGTCAACATCCCATGGAAATACCTGAAGGAATTCCTATTCTTATTCCTATCACTGCAGGGATAACAAACAGACTGACAAAGGAGCCAAACACCTAGAACTTGATGCTTGAAAGCAACTCAGATTCTAATTGAATTTTTTTTTTTCCTTCAGAGTTACACATTCATGGTTGCTGACATTGAAAGTGTTTTCAGCTGCTTTAAATGAATTTCAGAATAACTTTGGAGAAACTTTCTGGTGTGTGCTTGAGAGTTGTGTGGATTTTGCTGTAATATCTGCTTAACAAAACCTGCTATTTTCAAAGTAATGACCTTAGCATTGTGGTTTCCTATTAAGAGTCATTCAGTAACTCAGTTCTTTCTATTGAACACAAGAAATCAATAATAATAGGGTTTAGGTCTTATGCTGTATAGGCACAAAATACATTTTTATGCAATGTTACATTTCAGGTTTCACTGTGGGAATTATATTAGAAACCTAGACTGAAAAAGTGGGTGTGTTAGCAAGCAGATTGCAGAGAAGTTTGAACTGTAGAACTCAATGCATCTTTCTAGTGAAGCTAAGACTTCCAATGATTATGATTATCAAATCTGAAATGCAAAGTGTAAGTGCTGTGTCAGGTGCTTATTCACAGTGCATAGTAATATTCTCATGGGAGTTCCCTTGGGATGTCTTACAATTCAGGAAAACATATAAGAACTTACAGCTTTTCTCATCAGCTACTCCTCATGCTTATCAATTGTAGGCTATATAACCATAGCAGAATATTTTTATTAAAAAAATGACAAGATAAATAAGTTTTCCAGTTACAATCACAAATACATGTGTCACTGAACACTCTAAAAATGCTTGACACACTGTAGCTGTCTGTGTTCTGTATAATTTTGATAACATCAGAAATTTTCTGGTATGAATATATGGAACTGGACTATGCAATATCATGGTAATAGAGTATTTTTCTGAGCTCTGCTCCTAGATCTGTATTCTGCCTTTAAAACCTGTCCCTGAAGTGCTCTGTTGGGCACAATTGTATGATGTGAGTGACTGTGTTAAGTATGAGTCTAGGAAGACTGTGGTTGCTTTATGTAGGGACTACCTGCAAAGTACTTGTCCTGTTCCTCAGCCCTATTTACTACACCAGTACTTCAGAAGGTTGCTTCTGAAAACACTGCTATATATTCATTCCAGACACTCTACTCCACAGTAATCAATAACCATAAAACACCTAATGATGTCTTTAATATGTGCTTCCACCTCTATCACCCATTCTGCCCTTAGGCAGGCTGTAAACCAGGATTTTTAACATTTTAGTGATGCTGTGAACCATCCCATCTGGCTTCACTAATGCTAATTATTTGAAATTTCTTCCCTCTGAGTCTTCAATTCCTCTGTTTTGCAGATTCCTGTCATTGATACAATAATAACTGAAGTTTCTTTTTCCTGCCTACTTCAGCCAAACTAATTTATAAAATTTTGGACCTTCTGTTTCATTTGTTTCCTTTGTCAACTTAGTCTAAAATCTCCCTTATTGCACTAGGTAATCCACAGCTGAGATTAGCCCCTTTTTTTAATTCATAAAGGCCCTTCAAGACTTTTTCTTCACCTTGGAAAATGGTCTGATAATCCATAGCCAAAACTTCCAGCTTTTAGTCTCGAATTCCATGAAGTTTTGTATGACAATAGTTGTCCATCTTCCAGTATCTGTTTTACTCAGAAAAGATTTTTAGGAAATTTTAGGAAAAAAAAAAATAGTTATGCTGCAAGTTATTCTCCTAGCTGAAGACTCCTGAAGTCTCTTGTGACCTGCCTGGATGATATCCTGCAAGCATTTCCCTGTGCACCATTGCTGGTGAGGAATGGAAAAATGACTGTGTATTCCCCCTACACTGCATACACAGTTTCTATGGAGGAAACATATAGAAGTAGTATTTTTCTTTTGCTGGACTTGTATGTCCTGTTCTTACAGCTCTGCTAATGACTGTATTATAGTGGTTGTAAGAGGTCCCTGGGTAGTTGTATGCTGTTCCTTGAGTATGTTGTCAAGATTTTCCCCAGAAGCTTTGTGCTTGGTTCCTCCAGCAAGAAGTAGTGCAACACCTGGCTCCCAATTCAGTAATTCTGCTTTGAATGCCAGTCAATTCCTTTTCCCCTCTCAGTTCCAAATCACACATGATTTGCCTTTGCTATTTGCAGTTTCTGCTCTCTCCAGGCCTCCTTTTGGTTTGGTGCATCTAGCAGCTGGCACTCGGAATCCCTAAATCAATTCTGCTCTTTGGCAGACAGAGAAAAAGGAAAACACTGGGGGATGTGTTTTTTTTTCCCCCCAGATGTTCAGTGTGGACCTAGTTGTACACCTTGCACAGTATTATTGCACCTCTGGTAATACCAACTCATGTTCAACCCTAGAGGCTAACGTAAGCTTCCCCTAAGTGCTTTTGAAGTTCATTCAAACAAATAAATATACAAGACTGAAAAAAAAAAAAAAATAGCCTGCATTGTATATACAGGTGATAATTTAAAACCAGTATTTATTTTCCCTATGAGTGCACCCTTCCTGTAACAGATCAGCAAGTCTGATCTCTTTTTATAGTTGCAACTTCAGTTGCTGACTCTAAAGATGAACAGAATCCTTGGTGGCCATCAGAAATGCAAGCTAAAGAACAGCACCCTTACTACAGTGTAAGTTATGGGCAACAGTATATAAAAAGCCTGAAATAATAAGTGTTGAATTTAGTTAATGTACAAACAACATATGTCTGCAGAGAGTAAGAGTTCAAATGTGCCTGAATTCAGTTGAAGTGGTGCAGGACCATTTCAGACTTGGGGTTGAACCTTCTGGAAGGTGTTTGGAAAAGTTGTGGTGAACAGCTTATGGACTGTGGCTATGCCTAGG
The DNA here is from genome assembly GCA_013399015.1 of Galbula dea. Lineage (NCBI taxonomy): Eukaryota > Metazoa > Chordata > Aves > Piciformes > Galbulidae > Galbula > Galbula dea. The sequence goes on from VWZX01003777.1 coordinate 94,443, forward strand.
CTTTGAGAAATTTGTTTAAATTATGTATATTCTATTGCAAATTGAAAATATACTTCATGAACCATATTCTCAGACTTTAATTTTTTTAAAGGTTTGAATCAGCTGTTCTCATATAGAAACTGCCTTGTTCAAATACCAGGACACACCTGACATGTCTCTGGCTGAACTTTGTGGGCACTCTTCACAGCCACCTCTCGTAACTGTGCTGCACCTCTTTAATCATACGTTGGGAGGATAGAGTAGGGCTGAAATATTCAGCCATGTCCTGATAAATCTTCACTTGCTCAAGGATGATGTCTAGCCAATTCCAATACAACCTCAAGATTTATTCTGCTGTATGCTGAGATTAGCAGCTGGATTTCTCATCATTTGCTGGATGCTTGCTGTACTGAAGTAAAGAGGCTAAAGGCGGGGAAGGAGAGGGGAACGTAGCTGTTGTGTTCCAGATCTTCATTCTCTTTTGGACAGGACATCAGCTTGTCCTAAATAGTCAAAACCCAAGGTTTCTCAGCTGTGTGGAAACCACCTATCTATTAAAAGATGTTAAGAAACTGATATTTTATTGAATCTTTTAGTAATGATAAATTATAGAGTTGTTATTATAAAACCAAAGTATTAATCTTTTGATATTTGAGACTTTAATTTTTCATTTTTTCCCTAAAGTAACATTTGTTTTATTTTGATTTATTATGAAACAAGATAGTGTTTTAAAACAAAGGCAATGAAATATTTTTCCCTCTTGGAAAGTCTATTCCAGACAGATCTGCTGTCTGTGCCTATTCACTGAAAATAGGCAAAGCTAAACAAAAATTTTGCAGGGCAATCCCCCAAATTTAAAAGAGCTAACAAAGCAAAAAATACAACAACAAAGGTTAAGTACTAAGGACGGAAATTTTCTTACATATGTAAGAGGAATTTTGCTCATACAGCCTGTCTCATTAAAGCTATTGAAGTGGAACTTCTCTTTAGAAGAAGGTTATTCAAGTATGTAATTGTTTGCAGGGTAAATTCCTAGTCTATAGAACACTGGATTTTGTAAGTGTACTGTAAAAATGCATAGTAATATAAGCATACAATATTTCTGTAATTAGAATTACATTAGGCATAATGTTTTTTCATTAGGAAGAACATTGGCTGGTTATAATAATGATTTCAAACTGTGTATTTCTGTGTTCTCTCAAGCTAGCTAATGACTGTCTTCAAGCCATGCACACAAAAGGAATCAAGTCTTCAGTCCTTTACATGACTTAGAAAACTTGTTATGACAATTAACACTTAATATCACTTTCACCTCTGATCAGGCTGCTCCTCATTTAAATCAAAATTTGTCAAACTCCCACTTATCAGCAAACAGATTAGCAGATGATTCAATTCACCTTAGAAATGTGTGTCTGATAAATATTGGCTGTGAATCAATCTAGTAAATGAGCTTACAGAATAGGAAGTAGAAAAATAGAATAGAAATAAATTATTGCTTTAGACTTAACATCAAATAAATAGAATTATTGCTTTAGGCTTAAGATCAGAAACTTTAGTAGTGGGATGGTTATAGTAGGAACAAATATCAATTTATAGCCGTGAGCCATATTAACTATCTAAAGAAAATAACATACGTGTTCATACGCAATTAAAGTCATAAGGAAGATCTCTAATATATTAGTCTTCAAATTAAATAACTTTATATTATGTGCATGTACTAGTTCATACAATATCTCCTAAATAGAATAAAGTTGATCTCAGCTCATGGGCATGAGCACTGCAGAATTGAGGCCATGGCTCTTCTGCTGGCGATGTTGCTTTGCTGCCCCAGCAGACAGCCTATTCTTCACTAGGTCTAACGTATGGCTGTAACTTATTTGTTTAGTTCATGAATGCATCTTCCATTTTACTTATTTCAGAGAAAATCAGAGAATTTCAGAAGCTCAAGGGAAATTGCTTGGTGTAGGCTTTCCTGTCTACAAGCTCTAGGTCTGTAATCTTCTGATTAAATCAGTAAGGGTCCTAAAAAAACATTGTAATACTACCTGGGAATATTATTTTAGTGGGGCATATGCTGAAAAAAATGTACTTAGAGCTAATTTCCAGTGAAAATGTGACACAAGCATGATTGAAATGTTTCAAGTGTCACTAAAGGGTAAAAGATGCAGAAGGGATAAAGAATGAAGGAGTTGGGCAGGACGTTCAGAAAACAGCAGAGAAGGAGAAATACAAACTTGCTCATTTCCAGCATTAGTTCTAAATGTGAAATTACATATTTTCAACTAGCTCTAAAGCTTTTTGTTTTCTTATCAATACTGATTAATGAATTACAGGATGGTATGAAGGTAAATGAAGCAAATTGAAATAATCTGTTTGTCTTTTAGTCCTAATTAGAAAACGTGTTCCTGTGTTAGAGAACCAGCTTGTTTCCCCCCAAAACTAAGAGAGCATGTAGAAAAACATGTTTTACTCATTTGTTATTCAGTGATTATTCTTACCCCTCATATTTATTTCAAATAAAGCAGACAGCTGTCTGGAAGTGACAGAGGCAAATATCTGTCCATGCAAATAGAAATAGAATTATTGCTTGAGACTTAAGATCAGAAACTTTAGTAGTAAACTTTAGTAGTAAGATGGTTGTAATAGGAACAAAAGCAAGTTGCTCACCTGACCATCGTAATCTGTCCCTTTATTGCTTGCCTACTGAAGCTCTGCAGCACTGCATACCAATACATACCATTGTGCATTGAATGCACAATGCCCTGTTTGAATTGTATTCCAGGAATAAGGTAATAGTTCTTGCTTCAGTGAGTTTGTGAAATGCATGCTATTAACATAATACTAATTACAGCAAATTGTTCTTCCATGTCTCCTTTCCTCACCCTTTTTTGAATTGCTATAACGTTGTAATTGCTTGATGATGCCAGTAAAGATTGGATGTCTCATGGGTAATGCCCATGAAATCTTATTTTCTATTGTAGTCCATTAAGAAGATGCTAATATTAACCCAAGAGTCTGAGGTTAATATGCAGTCCATGAATTTTTGTAAGCACACTTTGTTGTACATAAAAACCTTTGGTTATAGAAGTCTTGACTGTGCTTCGTCACAGTGGTATAACTTTTCTAAATCTTGAGTCTAAGCATAGGTTATATAGAAAACAGCTAACACTATGTGCATGGCTTAAGTATTTTGGAAAAAAAAATTGTTATCCATTTTATGATTCCTAAGGTAAGCTAGGGAGGTGCAAAATTCAAATTCAGCTAGGAAATCAATAAAGCTCTCAATATGTTTAGTTATTGACCCCAGTATAAAACAGCTTTCAATTGATCGTGCCGAAAATGAAAGGAAACTTAAATATTAGAGGCCTCCCTGCAATTGTATTTTGTGCTACAGTTTTTGCAATTCTTTTTTGTAGTCAAATGGGAAACAACATAGTTCTGTCACTTCTGCTAGAAGCAACACGTGGCCATTGAACAAACCAGAGTTTCCCCATTTCTTCAGCTTCCTCAATAAAGCAAATTAGCATTTCAACATGTTGGTTGAATCCCATGTTCTTTAAGTACTTTGTCAAATCACACCTGATAGGATCGATTCACATACCTAAAAGTACTAGTATAAATTAACTCTTGGTTCAAGTTCATGGATTGAGGAGTCCTGAAGCAAAAAATGAATTTGGCTCACTTTTGTTGACTGAGGTGAATTTGCATGACACAAATCACAGAATGTTAGGAATCACAGAATCACAGAATCATTACGGTTGGAAAGATCATTAGTTGGAAGGGACCTCAAAAGATCATCTAGTCCAACCCTCCTGCCACAGCAGGATTCCCTAAACCAGGTCACATAGAAATGCAAATTCAGATTTGTCTATGAGATTGCCTACTATTATATTTGTATAAATAATTTAATCTATATCCTGTCCGAAGAAGTGGAAAATGGTGTGAAATCAAAGGTGAGCAATCATAAACAAGCATGTTATGATTTTCTGGCTACTAGATATCACCTGTTTTACTAAGTCAATAACAAAGTAGAAAGAGTCTTTGAGAGCAGATTTTTGACAGCTACTTTCTCAAATGTGGCATTGCTGATTTATGTGTTGCTGAAATTGTAGTTCCTATTCTAATTTGCCAATAGTGCTACTGCAGCTGTTAATGACATAGTAGTTTCACAGGGGAATTACAACCTTGAACATGCCTTCAGAGACAAATTTAGAATGAAAGTCTTACAAGTATATTCTGTCTGCCTTTGTTCAGGTCACTTAGCAGCACTTGATTTTATCACTCATTCTGACTCTTCAAAGTACTTTTGCTGTTTAGTTGAGTGGATTTACTGCCCTTCTTTATGGTGTCCAAATACACTTAGTGTAAGGTCGTTTGGCTGAGTTTTATACCTCATCTTTCATTGCATTGTGTTTCTTGTATTTTAATTTATAAACACTATGCAAACAATAGATGTTAGATTTACTTTTTAAAAAAAGTAATGCTGTCTCTAAACCCATTGTGTCCTTAAGTTGGGGATGAATGGGGCCACCTTTGGTCTAGGGATGCTCTAGGAAAGACCTTGTTGTGTCCCACTTATCTGATTAAGAGTGCCTCTTACTGATGTCATCACGAGGCCTCTTGATTTTTGAGAGGTCTTGGGAATCTGGAAAGGTCTCAGGCTGATGGGAAGCTGGCTAATGTCCCAGTCTACAAAAAGGGTAAGAAGGAAGACCCTGGTAACTACAGGCCTGTCAGTTTTAATCCAGTGCCTGGTAAAATCAAGGAAAAGATTGTTCTGGGAGGAACTGAAAAACATCTGGAGAACAACAAGGTCATCAGTCGCACCCAGCATAGCTTCATGAGGTGTAAGTCCTGTCTGACAAGTCTAATTTCCTTTTATGACAAGGTAACCAAGCAGTTGATCAAGGGAAGTCAGTAGATGTAATCTTTTTGGATTTTAGTAAAGAGCTTGACACTTTCTTTCACAGTATTCTTTTGGACAAGATGTCCAGCATAGAGCTGGGTAAGCATGTCGTGAAATGCGTGAGCAGCTGGCTCATGGGTCAGGCACAAAGAAATACAGTGAATGGGGTTATGTCAGGTTGGTGGGGATCCACAAGGCTCTGTCCTTGGCCCTGTGCTCTTCAGCATCTTCATAAATGACCTGGACCCAAAAATTGTGGGGTAGTTAACTAGTCTGCAGATGATACAAAACTAGGAACAGCTGTTGACTCCCTCAAGGGCAGTGAGGCCCTACAGAGGGACCTTGGCAAATTAAAGTGCAGATCAGCCACCAGGGGCATGAAGTTTAGTAAAGACAAGTGCTGGATTCTGCTCTTGGGATGGGGCAATCCAATCCGTGTAAAGCCTGGGGAAAAAGAGGCTGGAGAGCAGAGCTGCAAAGGGACCTGGGGGTCCTGGCTGATGGCAAACTGAATATGAATCAGCAGAGTTCTCTGGCAGCCAGGAAGGCCAACTGTATCTTGGGGGGTATTAAGAACAGCATTGCCAGCAGGTCAAAGGGGGTAATTGTCCAGCTCTACTCTGTGCTGGTGTGGCTGCTCTTTGTGTTTTATTTTAAAATAAAACACTTCTAGCTCCTGTGGGACCTCTTAACCCATCCTAGAAGGATTTGGCATCAAGAAGCCAATAGACAGAAGGAACAGGAAGGGTAACCACAGCTTATGTGAATGGCTTCTCAGGGAAAGCCAGCAGGCTTGGACTTCTTGGGAACTCATGGAAATTGTTGCCAGGGAGCAGTTTTATGCTGTCCCCTGAGAGCTGGAGAGAGCTTTGGGGTAGGATGGGTGGTGAGATACTGTCCTGGTAGTTGGCAGGGGTTCCCTGTTGGGTAGCCCGTGGTCACCACCTGGGTTTGCAGGAGGGCTATCAAATTAGCTGAAGCCTAAGATGGGGAAAATCATCTGTGCACCTCAAGAAGCTACAACTAAAGGCAGCTGTGAGGAAGACAGAGCAAAAGTAAGATGACCTCTTCAGAGGAGAATTAGTGGTACAGGAGGAGATGGAGCCATGGAAGCAGGGAGGGAGAGGAGGATTTTCTACGTAAGGAGCTGTGGTTAAGGTTTCTCCTGAAGCTTTCACAAAAGTCATGAGAGAATGCTTAGAGGGGAGTGACAGCAGCAAAAGGCAGCAGAGCTAGAAGTGCTTCTGCTGAGAGTTTTGAGAATTATGTGCATGAGCTAGTGCTTTTATTGCTGGGGAGCTCTGCTAAGGGGTTTTTCAGAATGAGATGCTTTGATTCTTACTGCCACATATTCACTTCAGGGATTTTAGTGTTCTTATACAGGCAACCAAAACAAGATAATGTATCAATAGTGTCTAGGAGACTGTTTCTCAGTGAGTATTTTGCAGTTGTTTTTTAAAAATAAGAAATTATAGTTAAACCTTTGTGCATATCCACCTTTATAGTCTGTATACATCTCTCAATGCAGCAATTGCTTGGAGTCCAGATTTGCCTCAGTGCAGTGACTGCAATTCCAAAATATTTGTTGAAACTATACACTTCTGCTGGCTCAGACTATAGAATAAAGAAATAAAATTACCCCATTTTAATTTCAGAAGCTAATGTATTTTTTTAATCCACCCTCACCCAACAGTAAAAGCACTATGTTTTTAATAAACTTGAGGGTGAATGAGTAATTTTGTTCCTGTGACTGATACGGAAATGGGTTTCTGTCCTCCGAAATGTATAGTCTATGGACAAATGAAAATGAATTTCCAGCTTGGAAACAGCTTTACTGATTCTTTAAAATAGACTGAGGATGGTAAAGTTCCTTAAATTGAACCTGGAGAAAGACATGAGCTATTAGTCTTAAGTCATTTCATTGTCAGTAACCTAATAATTGCTGTAAATTGTAAGTGTAACAATGATTCCCAAGTGTTACTCATTATAAGCAGTTAGTCAATGATGTGATAAGCCAAGAGCATAAGGTGATAAGGAAAGCGGTTAATTTCAGTAGTGACTGATTTCCCATGAAGTACTGTATCAGTTTATATGCTGTGCAGCAGATAAACTGTCAACAGTTTTGCAAATGCTCTCTGCATCTAGTGGCTCTTTCACTGTTAGAAAACTACAGTTAGGCACAACATCCAAAGGGTTATTTTTGGATTGAGAAATATTGTGTCTTGAAACCATTGATGTGTGCTAGTAAATAAAGCATCCATGATCAAGAACGCAGTGAAATGAAAGGATATAACATTACTGACTTTATTGGACAATCAGAAATATCTTCTTAGTCTGTACAATGTGTTCTTAATTTCCAAGAATAGCTAACATGTCATAGATAAGGCTTGAATAAACACAGTTACAAACTCAAAACACTGATTGGACTTGCTTTAATATTTTTGCGAGTGCTAGGTGGTGCTTCAGATATTCACCCTTCCATCAGTTTAGAATGAGGTTGCCTTAGGTATTCATATCTCCTGTACTTCAGAACCTGTTGAGATTGTGTTTTGAGTCTCATATGTGCAATTTATTTCCACATTATCTTTCTTGATCATACTTTGATTCTAGTAAATCGGTCACCACTGCTGGCAAGATTTGGTTCACTTTGCCTCTGCAGTTTTTACTAGAGGATTTATTTTCCCTTTATACTACTTGAATTAGCAGAAAAAAAGAGACCTTGCCTAGTTCTCCACTGTGGTGAGACAGGGCTATCACTTTCCATGCCTGATGGTTGAGAGTAGATCACCTCTGGGATCTGATTGCCAAAAGGTCTTTTAAAATAAACATGTAAACATCTGAGGGAATCGGCTTAAGTTGTAGGCAGCAGCATATGTGAGAAAACAGGTCTGAGCTGGTGAGTGCAGTCTAAATTAGCTAAGTTAATGTGTATTTTAAAACATTTGGTTAGCAGCATTAGCATTTTAACTGGTCAGCAGAGGACTCTATACAAATCAATTTGGGGTTATCTTAGGTTTGATTTGAGCCTTTGCTCAGCCTCCTGAGTGATGTGTGCCACAATGCAGAACTGGCTTAGGAGCAGCTTTGGGTATATGGGTTTGTGCCTAGGAGTGGTCAAATTTCTGGTCTCAGTGATCTACAACAGCCAGTCACATCCTCCCGGGGGGAGGGACTTTGGTCCCATATCCCAGGCACACTAAATAAATTGCATGGTATACCCTGGGAGCTGTAACTACAGTGCAGGAACAAATCTCTTTCATCCTGCAGCACCCTTCAAAGCCCCATTTTCATTGTTAGCCAGGTGAAGATGAATAAAAGGCTAGGTTTAATACCTGTCAACCCTCTTTGGACCATTTCTTGGATATCCACAAGCTCCCAGCCTAGCCCAGACTTTCTCAATTTAATGATCTAAGTAAGTATAATTAAATTTAGTATCATATGTAGAAACTACTGGCTGCTGTCTGAGCTTCGAAAATTCAACATCATAATAAGATTATACTAATAATTGCATTGAGTTTTTCTTAGCTCAAAATGTTTTTGCTAATCAGAATACAGTTTACCAACTTGGTTAATTATCTTCTACTTGTATTAAATGAAAAAATATGTAAACTGAAAAGAACAATCATTTCAATAACTTCAACAGAGATGGCCAATTACCTAATAACCTCTTCACATGGAGAGGGGTTCTTGCTAGTCATCTGTTCATGCTTTCAGATTTAAAATGCCTAAATTCTCAGTGTTCTTCAATTTAGACATAGAAAATGAATGAATTATTATAAGTAAAAGGATGTATGGGAAAGACTATATAATCATCAAAAAATGATTCTGACTGTAGGCATATCAAGGATAAGGGGGTAATTAGGAGCAGTCAGCATGGGTTTACCAAGGGGAAGTCATGTTTGCCCAACCTGATAGCCTTTTATGAGGACATAACCAGGTGGATAGATGAGGGTAGAGCAGCGGATGTGGTTTATCTTTATTTCAGTAAAGCATTTGACACTGTCTCCCACAGCATCCTTACAGCTAAACTGAGGAAGTGTGGTCTGGCTGATTGGGTAGTGAGGTGGATTGTGAACTGGTTGAAGGACAGAAGTCAGAGAGTTGTGGTCAATGAGATGGAGTCTAGTTGGAGGCCTGTGTCTAGTGGAGTCCCTTGGGGACGTGGTTCTGTGTGACCTGGTCTAGGGAATCCTGCTGTGGCAGGAGGGTTGGACTAGATGATCTTTTGAGGTCCCTTCCAACTCCTAATATTCTGTGATTCTGTGAAAATGGAAAAATTCAAGATGTGATGCTTAACTAAATCTCTTTGCCTTGTCACTAAACTATAATATGTGTTTAACTGAGCAAGTGAAAACTGTCATTTGAAATACTTTTTCAGAGAAAAATAGCTTTTTTTTAAACAAAATGGTGAAATTGGCAGAAGTTTGATTTCAACAAGTTTGTTTGAAGATACCAAACTTTTTCTATCAAGAGTTAGATCAAGGGTGAAATTTTTGAATGTGCCCAAGTGACTTAAAGAACTGATTTGAATTTCTGAAGGTAACCTAGGGATTTTACAGCTCTCCAAGGAGTAGGCTTCTAAGGCACCAGAGTAAGTTTTCATTTCAAAAAAGCACCAACATTTATTATTATATTAAATAGAGTAATGTCAGGACAAATCTTGTCAGATCAAGTATTTCACCTAATTTTATATCTATTGCTAGTCACAATTTAAATGTTTAAAGAATAAGCACTAAGAAAAATAGCTTTCATTTTTTTCTAAAATCAATTTAAAATGCTAATTAAGATAAGAATGTGAGGAATCTGACAAAGCTTGGTACATTAGTAAGTTCCTGGTATCACAGACATTATCAACTTCTGTAGGCCCCTGGGCAGTGAGATGCTGTCATCTCGCTGGTCCAGAGGTTGTAGTGTGCAGGTAGTCCTTACTTGCCTCACTTTTGTCTGCCTATTCTCACATTATCTTAAGTGGATCCATGGTGTTTTAAGCTGCTAATCAACAAGATGATACACTTGTGTATGATCCTGTAGACCTTCATCAGTGATGATTTCTCTCATCCCCAAGCAGTGTTTCACTGAGCTACTGTGGGCTTAGGGACTGCATCCTCCCTACGATGGCGTGTGTATTTCTGTAGGTTTGGCTGCAGTGAAAAAAAATCCTTTAAACTGTATGGGGTTGTTTTGAGAATTTCCTGAGATAATCTTATACAAGAATTTCTCAAGGCTGTCAGGAGTTATATAACCATGGAAAAAATATTTACTCCTTTCTGTCAGCTTAAGAGTGAAAAGAGAAGGGAACAATAATGCACTTTTATCATTGAGGTTTTTTTGGCCTGTGGCCTTTATACAAAGAACAGTACTGACAGTGAAATAGATACCAAATGTATGCACATGTAACCACAAAAAATCCATTTTTTTTATTAGAATAGTTAACATTGCTTTAAAGAACTTTTTTAGAAAACCAGTTTAGACACATTAGACAACTTCAACTGCTTCTGTCTTACTGAAATAATGCTACCCTCATCACAAAACAAACTGATTCATGATTGAATTCTAGTAGTGATCAGTATATGATGAAGCACATAAATAATATGAGAAGCAGCAGGAAAAAAGCAAAAAGAGATATGAAGCAGTGATAGGGCTAGTCATGTGCTAGGTAAGGTGGAGCCTCTAAAGCGTCTTAGAAAGGACATTTGGTTGTGTCCTCTCTCTTCAATGCACAATGATTGCAGGATTTGGCTTCTGGCTTCACACGCATGAAATCTGTCTCAACTTTGATTTATGCCCTGAATGGGTATCTCCCTTTTGTTCTTCCTAGAAACAGTTACATACCAGACTGGTGGAAATTGGCACCACTGGATCTGTCTATTGTGTGTAGGATAACTTTTAATGCATTTTAAGTAGTTTATATTCATTGTGAAGAAAGAAGATGACTCCTTTCATTTTTATTATTTTTTAATTAACTATAAGAAGAACCAAACTTTAATGTTGTTGTGCCTGCTGAGATGTTGCCTGTGGTATTTTACATTCAGAGATGGAACAGGATAGATTAGGATTGAGTACAAAGTCAGTGAGTCTCTAAATAATTATGTATCAGAGGAAGATCTTGTGGGAAGAAGAGCAAAAGCAAAAACTATTGATGTTAGGACAGCTGAACATTTAAGCATGCATTTAGTAGGATGTTGTGGTAGTTTTGCAGCTAGACAGAAGAAGACTAGAAATTGTAACAATAAGCCAGAGACAAGATAAGGTATCTGGACATCAATAACTTTTACTGCACGAAGCATCTATCAAAGAAATACAGCAGACTCACAATAAAAACAAAGCATGTTTTGAGTTTGGTTTCTTTCCAGAGTCTCTCCATCTTTCTTGCGCCTCCCTATCTTGCACAGTTTGTACTCAGTGACCTTCCATCTCCTCTCTGTGTGTGGTAGGAATATCATCTGATGAAAGAAATTTAGTTTAAACTTGCAGCCTCCATTTGTGAACCAAAGACTTACTGCAGAATAGCTAGCAGTTGCCTTTAATGAAAATCGCAAAAATGAGATCAATTATTGAAGAGGAGTTGCTGAAATTTAGACTATAATTCCCATGGCTGAAAAATGTAAATGTATTAAACTGCAGTGCTACCCAAACACAAAGTCATCATGAGTATTGCAATTAAATGTATTATTTTTAATGCATAATATAATTGTAAATTGGTAGAAAGATAATTAATATTCTTTTAAGTATAATGCACACCTAAATTTAATCAGCTGTGCATGAGAAAGGAGTGAAGTAGTCTTTGGCAGACAATCTCTCATTAACACTACAATATTATACAGTTAACACCATAATAGACTGTATCTAGAAAGCAACAGTAATCCATAAGAAAGAGCTTAGGAAAACAGGACACACAACATGATGGACCAGATTTTCAGTGACAACTCCTCTGTGGATATTGAAAGCCCTCCAAAGCTAGGCAATGTGTTCTTTTCCCTCTGCAAAAGCAGAGTGAAAACATGGAAATCCGTGCACCTGCAGGGAACCATTGTGGAGATAGAGACATTGAATTATATGAGAAGTTTAAGAACAATCTAGAAAACTCTGTTTAACTCCCCTCCTTTACCCTTTGTTTGTCTCCTCCCTTTACTCCTCCCCTGTTTCCCCGGTTACTGGTGTTCTCCCCGGTTCTCTAGAGTAACAATGTATCCCTCCTTCCCTTATTTGGTATGACTCCTCCCTTGTTACCCTGGTTACCAGTTCCTCCCCTGTTCTCCAGGAATGGAGCTGTCCCCTCCTTCTTCTCCCTTATTTGTTGCAAACTCCTCCCTAAGTTCTAGCACCTTCTGTTAGAGAGCCTGTATAAAGAGCTCTCTCCTTGGCAATAAAGTTCACTCCTTGTCCACCCGTCCCGGTCCTGGAGGCTGTGTGTCCCTGGGTTCCTGTCTTCACTACGCCGCAGCTCCTGGGACCTGAAGTACATGCCGCAGCCCTCCAGCTAGCTGGGGCACAGCAGTGGCTCTACCCCGGAGTGGACCTACCCTCCTCTCCCGCGGGGTGCTACATGCACCTACAAAACATGATGAAATGAGCACAGTTCAGAAGGATTCTTTTTTTCCAGGAGTCATATTTTTGTTGATTTTTGGAAATGCTTCATTGCACTATCATTAATATGAAATCACAGAATCACAATGTTAGGGGTTGAAAGAGACCTTGAAAGATCATCTGGTCCAATCCCCCTGCCAGAGCAGGATTCTTCCCTAACTGGGAATCAAACCCAGGCCCCAGTGGTGAGGGCACTGAATCCTAACCACTAGAATAGTCTTGAGTTAGGGTGTTATGATGACAAGTAATCATATATGACTCGCCTCCTTTCTCACGTGCTTGATTACATTCATTAACTTAATTCCTATGACTCCTAACTGCTAGGGCTGGGGATGGACAAGTCGTCATACATACATTCTCATGCCACTTGGGCTGGAAGTGGCCACAGTGAAAGCAACTATTGCACCAGTTCAGATCTATTTCCCACTGCGGCTATAAAACAGGAGTTTGGCAGTCAATTAAGAGCTGCTAAGTGAAAAAATTATAAACTCCATAGCCGAAAAAGCTGAAAATCTTCTGCAGAATTTTAACTCAGTAAGTTAAAAGCACAGTCCAGGAACACAGCTAAATGTTCCTGCTGCTCTGTGGGCATCTCACAGTGGCGGCTGGACTGTAAAAACTTATACTGCTACGACATCCCTAAGGAAAATAAGCAGCTACAGGTTGGTGATGGGTTTCCTTCCCTTAGCAACACTGTTACACAGTCTTCCCTATTCTCATATAAGCTTTCAATGAGGAGACCTTGCCCAGATCCCAGTGCTCAGATGAAGCAATGCAATGCAAATATTCTGTTGCACAGACTTTTTTCATTGTCACAATTGCTTTGTAAAAAAAGTATTTTGTCTAAATATTTACATCAAATATGCTGTATCCCATTCATATAATATCTTCTCCAGTTTCAAGAAAAAATAAAATTAATCATATGTATAATTCCTTTTTAGCACCTGTGTCTATTTAATGTAAGAAATAAATATAAACTAGCTGAAATGGGAAGGTAAGGAGTGTTTGTCTGGGTGAAGATAGGAGACCATTATTTTTAGGTATAAACAGAATTCACAGTGGTTTAGTGTGAACTAAAAGTTTGGTCTACTTTTTAAACAACGTGCTGTTGCATACCACTCTTGGATAATTTTCAGTAAATTCATGCTTCACATGAAGTTTAAAGGAAGCAAGAATTTAATGTGCTTTCAGGAATTAAGTCACATGAAAATAGCTAGTTTATTATGGCATCTTCTCATGTTTAAAATGCTAAACTTTCTCCCAAATGTTTAGAAATGTTTGGAATTTTACAGAAGGAGCACGTTCTTCTTTGCAGCTGACTTCAGCTTGCTGAATCTCATTTAACAAAAAAGGCAAAATAAAACTCAAATCCTGACATAATAATACTAAAATACTTTAAAGGCTATGATAAGAATCAATTGAACAGTGTGTTCTTATAAGCTGTTTTGGAAATTGAAACCGAATGTAAGAAGAGTAAAAGTAATTTGAGGTGCTCAGCTGCAGCAGGTAGCCATAGCATGCGAGACAGATTGGTCCTAGTGCTGATTCAGTCATGGACTGTAAAAGAGACCTGGAAAAGTTTCCTCAGTTAACTCTGTATGCCCTTGTTCCCCTATCCCTGTTTTCACAGTATCTTGGTGTGGAATCCTGACCACAGTCTAAGTGCAACAGGGATAGAAGAGCTGTAACTCAGATGGGCATGGCACACTGGTGTCCCTGATGTCTCATACTCACTTTCACCTTTTCTTATAATATTAATTTCAGAGTTGATTTTGAAACCACATCTTTAAGTTACTGTAATAAATGTAATGTTCACAGAATATGCTAGATTGACAGACCTGGAGAATAAAATTCATGAGGCAGGTAGTTATAGTTTAGGTAGGGATCTATCTTGTCATTAGCATACTTGACTTCAAGGACTTCTGTTAGGGGGACTCTGAATGGTACAACTGGAAACAAGTCTGGTTTCTTATACTTGTCTATAAATGAAAAAATCAGAGACTTGAAGATTCATCAAAGACAAAATAATAGTTTGTCAACAGCAAGCAGATTACAGCCACTGCTGAAGTGGGAGACTAGTAGCAGCTAAGTGGAGCTAATGCCTCTGGCCTGGAAAACATTGGCCCAAGAACTGTTTTAGATCAAAAATGGAGTAGAATATCTATGAAAATTGACTTAAATAGTGGAGACACCAGGAAATCCTGGATGTGCTAAAACATCCCTATGGCTGCACTTATCTTTTTACTGCACTGACAGCAAGCTGAAGGAGTGATCTGAGACCACTTGACCTCTCTCTTTACCTTTGCCAGGGCATTTTAAACACAATTAGTCTTTTCCTGGCTGGTTAAACTGTTTTAATGAACAGACTAAAGTACAGTAGGTTCTTGCTTTTGCTTTACATTGCCAGGAAAAAATGGCCCTGGTGAGCCATCCCTATGTCAGAGCAAGTCATCTTGATGCTGAAGGAGACTGAGAGAAGAAGTTCTGTTTTTCCTTTGTTGCTATTGATCTGCTAATAAGAATTTATGATGTAAACTAAAGCAACTTCTAGAAGTGCTCCTTCTCAGAGAGTTTCTGGTGTGCTTGTCTATGGCTTGCTTTTTTATCTTCTTTAAGCTGTTGGGACTTTTCTGATTTCAGTTACACAGGCATAAGGTGAAACTCACTTTCCAGTAAATTAATGCACTGAATTCAAATGTGTCTTTGCATAACATGATGCAGTGTAGCTCATACCTTTGCTTTGTTTATGGAATAATTTGGAGAATGTAAAATGAAAAATTAAATTAGAACCTGAGTCACAGTTTCCATCACACAGACTGAACTTGGCCTTCTTCAGCACATAATGTTGCAGAAGTGTTTGTTCAGTGTACATCAAGATACATATCTGTGCATTACCAACTTGCAGTATGCAGCTTGCAACAGCCATCTGCTCAAATCCCATTTTCAGTGTAGCTAATCTGAGTCTAAAATATCTATAAACAATCTCTGCTGCTAAATTAAGACTAGAAGAGTAAACGGGGGAAAGAATGTAAGCAATAAATTTCCAAGACATTTATGCAGTGTGTGCTTCTGTTAATATCATGATGATAAGGAACATTAAAAATCTGATCCATGTAGTCATTGTTTTCAAGTAATGCAAATTATAAAAATTTTAGGTAGGTTAGCACTGAGATGATGAAAAGATACTCCCAAACAACTCATGTATATCCGCAGACAGCTTAGTCACTATTTGTTGTGGTCATTTGTGTAGCTGTAAATAAACATTCTGCATTGTGTTGCTGAAGATATTTCCAAGGGTGAAGCAGAGACTCTCTTTGCTGGTTCTTGTAGTTAAGCATCACTTTTACATAGCTTCCATCTAAAAAGGCAGTTTTGTGAACTGCAGTGGCTTACAGAAGAGGTTATTTCCTGGCAATTAGTTTTCGAACTGATGTCAGGGCCAAGTCAGTTATCTAAGAGAAACTGCAAGAGCACATCTTGCTGTTCACCCAGTCTGCCTGGCATGGGACACTTGAGAGTCCATCCATCATGCAGCAGAAGAGTGGCACATCACAGCAGAGTTTAAAGCAGCTTTTTCAGGTACAGCAGGCACTAAGCACAGCACCAAGGAGCTGAGAAAAAGCTAGACAACCCGTGCAGGGTTTAAGGTGTATACTCAAAGCAGCTAGACAGAACAAGCTCTGTGTTGCTGTAGATATGTTTCTATCAGTTGCAGTTGTATCTTTGGCTCCAGGGTAGACATATGCAGAGGCAACAGCTCCAACCTCATCTGTCTCACTGTTTTTAAGTAAACATATGGTAGAAAGATAAAAAGAAGGACTTCTTTAGCTGGAACAATTTATCCAGCTAGTTAAGAGCATTTGGTGACGTTTCACATGCAGATCTCCTGGGTGCATGTACTAGATTGGCTTTAGACACAAGCAATTCAAATGACTGCTGGTGCCATATGTTGGGGGGTGACAGGAGGACCTTAGTGTCAATGAATTTGCCCAAGGGTTGCTATGTGCCTTGTGAAATCCTCACATCTGTTGATTCGTGTCAGGAGGAAGCTATCACCCTTTCTGCTGAACTCCATAAACTGCTGCTGTGTGTGAACAGAACTACTGGTGTGTGCTCTCTTGAGAGCTCAGCAGTGCCTGGGACAGCACAAAGATCATCTGAAATTAAAATATAAGATAGGGAATTAAGATATGAGAAAAATAAAGCTTAGATAGGGCCAGAGCTTTAATCTAAATGTTTAAAGGAAGGATGGAGGGAACGTGGAATTCTCTCTCTAAATCTTTTTTTAGAAACCTGTACTTATAATAAACATGCATTTCGTGTGACACTTCTCTGTCTTGACAAAATGATTTGGGAAGTTTTGCTACCTTAACTCTTGGAAATCCAGAAGGTAGCAGGCTTGGAAACCCCCAGAAACACCTTTTAATGTGAATGAGAGCTGTGATAAGTTGTGACAGAAATAGAAAGGACTTTGCAGTATTTTCTTGTTTATAGACAGTGAGGACACTGAAAGAACATAGATGTACTCAAAGTAAGTTAAGCAATGGAGTGTCAGAGAGGTGACTACTGGGAAGAGTACCTGCTGTCACAGTCATAGTAACAAATTGATTTGTAAAGCCATTTTACTCCCTGCATCTAAAAAATTCAGCTACCTTGCCTTCTTGTGCTGATTTCAGTTTTCCAGAAGCTGCTCCCCTGCATTCCCACATCAGCTTCCTTTTCCATTCCTGCCCATATCACAGAACGTTAGGAGTTGGAAGGGACCTTGAAAGATCATCTAGTGTATCAGCTGCTCTTTCTCTTCTATGAATCAGGAATCAGCCAATCCTGTATTCATTTGCTGTTAAATCAGTGGAAAGCTTATTTCCAGTGTTTGTCTGGTAGTCATTTGTAGCTCTTTCCTGCTTTGAGCAAATCCCTCTCCCAGCCAGTGGCTCTGCAGTGCTGTGACCTTCATTTAGCTAATTTTTATGCACTCTCTTATCTCTGCCTCACTTTCTCTGCTCTTTATGTGTTCTGCCACTAGAGGATCTTCAATGTATTGAGTATTCTGACTTTCAGGGAAGTTAATTAAACTCCCAGCCTTAATGCTACTTTAATATTTGCTTTTTAATTTGATTTTTATGTATGTAGTTTTCTCCATGAAAATGCCAACATTTGCTGTAATTTAAACACAGTAGTGCCTGATGCTTAGATTACCAAATGACTGCAGCATCATGGGTGCTACGATTTCACACAGTGGAAAGAAATACTCTGGTCTTTGACTCATGTAAACAGTATTTCCTATAACTGTGAAGGCAAGGAATTACCTCTTTTCACCACAAAGGAAGGTTCAATGGAAATCTAAGAACAAACAATGCTTTTTGTTCAAAGTTGTATTTTTATTTAGAGATCTCAAAACACTGTTCCGAGATTATGCTGTATAATGAGTACAGATCTGAGATACTTGTGTTTTGGATAATGTTATGGATACAGAAATTTGTATTTTTGGTATCTTATTTGCAGTGAAACACCTAATTGGAAACTGTAAAATGTGTCTGAAGAATTTTTGCATACTGGCTGGGTTTTGCCTTTTTAAAAAATGCTGTTTCAGCATATTCCTGGCTAACAAGGATGGGTGTTTTACATCATTTTAGCAAAGTGGAACATTGGAATTATATGACTGAAAATCCATATTGCCATTTCTCATTTTCATTATTACTCTTTCATAATTAAGCAATAAATATAAGCTATGCTGTATGATTATGGCAAGCTTTCCTGCATACAGCAAAGAATGAGAGTGTGGTTGGAAAAAAGATTTCAGCTGCATTTGGAAAAATGCAAAATTAACCTTTCAGTATGTTGTTTGCTTACCTTGAATTTGTTCTGAGCTTTTCCATGTCCTTTAGTGGGACTGGTGTCGCAGCACTGGGTGGTTTATTTGAGCTGATACAGAAAGTACATTTTTTCAACCAGTCTTCAGCTTGAAGATGTTCCTACAATGAACAATAACAAAGACAAGGAGTTTAAGTACTGCTTCTCACAAGGATGGAAACTATTTGACAGACTTCTGTAAAAATACTAAATTCTTCCAAATCTTATGCAGAGTGATGGTTTTACAGGTGAGCGAGGTCAAGTTAAAGTCCTGAGAATAAGGAAGGAAGGCACCAATTACTGTTCATTTCAAAAGCAGTCTTGTGGAGTCAACTGCATACTTAAACATACTGCATCCTTTCCTTTGCATGACCCATCAGATCTGGAAAGAGCTTGAACACAGGCTGTGACATCCCACTGGAGATGTGGGAGAGAGCTGAAAACACTGTAGGTGGAAGCTAAGGTGAAGGGAGTGTGTATTCTTTTGTGTGAGTTGTGCAGGGAAGAGAGCTGAAGGAGTGGAAGCAGTGGTAATGGGAGAGCATGGATACAGGTAACATTGGGATTAAGGAGGTAAGGCTCCCAGTCTGATGAAAATAAGTGCCAGAAGTATGAGAATCAGCCCATGTCGTGTGGTGAGATTTGCTGTGTGGTCATCTTGGGATAACAGCTCTGTTATTGCTTTGGTAGTTTAGCATATCTGTCCTTGTATTTGCTAAACATGATCTTGGTCCTCAGTCCCTGTTGCTGTCTTTTGCCTCTCCTTTTTTGGCTGCTGCCTGCATGTGTGTTCCTGTCCTGTCTGAAGTCAGGGATTCATTTTGGCTTTTGCTATCAACCTTTTTAAAGTTTCCGACCTTAAGTGTGCAGTTGTTTTAGGTCCAGAGCGTGTTTGGGGCATGTGACAAAAGACAGGTAGCCAAGCCATGTGTCTGTAAACTTCTTGGGTAAATTATAGATGAACATGGCTCTTTGGCATTTTTTGAGGGCATTTTTTGTTTTACTTGCCTTCTCAGCATCACTGCAATAAAAAGAAATGGTATGATTATATTCTCTTGACTATGTAAACCCTGTGAACACATTTTCAGATATTTTCCTGAGGAACAAAATAAAATGTAGGCGTTTTCTTCTGCCTATAATTTCGTGAAATTTGGTAAAATAGAAAGGACAGAATCATATGAACAGGGCTGTTTATCCCTGCTGTTTATTCTGCAGGAAGAGAGGAAGGAAAGGAAACGATAAAAATAGCAATCTGGAGCATGAAATATCTCACTTTGTAATTTAAAAGAGATTATGTGAGTCATAGGGAGCCATAATTTTGTAAACAGCTGCAGTGATTTCTGTATTGCAGAGAACTAATGAGGAACAGTGAGTCTAGCTTGGTTAGAACAACAACACTGCACTCCAACACGCTGTGCTGAGTACTCCAGAAGTATGGAGTTTCAGGAGATTTTCATCTCCTAGATGATCTCTGGCAAATCATTCCTCTTCATACAGCTTCTACTTCACCACCTAGTAAGACGGGTAGGGTAATAAAAAAGCACATTGAAAGCTACTGATGAAAGTTAGGTGGCAGCATTATTTATCACATTAAATGTACATTCCATGCAATGTTGCTCATGATTATGGATGTAAATTGTTGTCAAAGCCGCAGAAGACCTTTGCTGCTGCTGCATAGATCCTCTGTGCCAACTTTCTGCTCATCATCATTAAGACTGGGAAAAAATCTTCCCATCACCCTTTATATAAAGGATCTGATACAAAGTTACAACATTACAATCAGAATTTTGTGCTTATTAGTAGGTTTCATATATTTATCTCTTCTGTTGTTTTGTTTTCCATTACTATCATGATTTCTTAATTTCATAATAATTGTGTCATCATAACTGTAAATCTATGGATAAAGCTGTCTTTAAGTCTCTTTAAGTTTGGGTTTATGTGTGTTCAGAAGTTGTAAAGATGTGGAAAACAAAAACCCAAACCCCACTCAAATTGCACTGTGTGGGTAAAGCAGTCTCTTTTAAAAGCTTTATGCCTTTCCTATGAACAAGTCTAGATAATTTTTCTGTTTATGATTTGATTGGTAGAGTTCAGAGTTCTATTTGTAATTGAGAAAGAGCATCTCAAAATATATTTTTCTTTCTTCTATTTACAAGGTGACTTTTTTCTTTCCAAAATAGCCTATATATAGCTTCTATCTTCATTTGCTAAATTTTAAGTGTCTGTGGTCTTTCAGACTATTGAGCTGTTTTATTGAAACTTCCAAACTGGACCAGCTACTGTCCTGATAATCACAATGTATGTAATAAGTAGCTGAATAATTTTGTGTTCTTGTCAGTAAAAACAGATGGATTTGAAAGTGTTACTTTTGAAGACCGATTCTGGGAGCTTTCCCACAGTTCTTTCAAGATAAACAGAACTAATAATAATGCAAATAATGTTCTTGAAATACCAGGCAACCAGACTAGTAAAAGGTCTGGAAAATAAGTTGTGTGAGGAGTGGCTGGGGGAACTGGGGTTGTTTAGTCTGAGGAAGAGGAAGCTCAGGGGAGACCTTATCTCTCTCTATAACAACGTGGAAAGAGGTTGCAGCAAGATGGGGATTG
Organism: Galbula dea; assembly: GCA_013399015.1. NCBI lineage: Eukaryota > Metazoa > Chordata > Aves > Piciformes > Galbulidae > Galbula > Galbula dea. Next base: position 115,374 of record VWZX01003777.1, read on the forward strand.
GTCTCTTCTCCTGGGTTACTAGTGAAAGGACAAGAGGAAATGGCCTCAAGTTGCACCAAAGGATGTTTAGATTGGATATTAGGAGAAAATTATTCACAGGAGGAGTTGTTAGGTATTGGTACAGGCTGCCCAAGGAAGTGGTGGAGACACCTTCCCTGAAGGTGTTTATAGATGTGGTACTTAAGGACATGGTTTAGTGCCATGGTGGTGATAGGTTGACAGTTGGACTTGATGATCTCAGAGGTCTCTTCCAACATTAGTGATTCTGTGGCTGTAATATTTGTGTGAAGGGGTTTCTTGCAGTGTGTCCTGGTGGATTCTGTTCAGAGGTAAACAAAATAATCCCCAACTTTTCTTTTGGGGGGAGGGGGAAACCCCAAAACCCTCAATTTTTTTCTGGAGTTGTGGAAATGACTTAGTTTTTTCCCAATGTTCCTAAAGGGGGCTGTGTGTTACAACCATTAGATCTTATTCTTATCCTCTTGAAATAAACATAAATCCATTCTCTAGCACAGACCAAGGCATAGTTCATTTAAATTTCTTCTGGTGTTGGTTGATTGTCATTCCCTTGAGGTGAAAAAAGGGATTTACAGAACATTAAAAAGGGTTGGTTTCCCTAGAGAGCCTGCCTACTATGTAATTGCAGTTGTGTACTTAGAAAGCAGTCTGTTGTGCAAAATACAATGTCTGCATCATAAACCCTCTAATTAATGGGATGTGAGCTCCTGGGTCCAGGTTCTTAAAGGTATTGTGTTGCTCTACTAAGCATTGCAACACATAGAGAACTGGGACAATAACAGGGCAATTGTTTTTTTTCAGGATGTTGTGACTTTCCCAGAAATTCCATCCTCATTGCAGTTCACTATCCAAAATATGGAACTCAGTATGATTCCATGAAATATTTAGGTATCAGTAAACTCACCATATTCTGATGAAAGTCTCTTTAAACTGAAACATTGTGAAACACTCCAAATGTCACATTTCCTGAAACTATGCTATTACTACTGCTTTTATCATGTTTGATGGTAGAGACAAAAGACCTTGCCAAAATACTTGGGGTTTTTTTAGACAATTGCAATTAGAGAAGCTATTGATCCCTGTGATAATTTGTCACTGTTTCAAGATTTTTCCATTGCTTTTGAAAATCTTCTGGGAGATGTGAATAACTGTCTCTTCCTCTCTGGGTGTGATAATTCCTAAGTCCCTTTTCTGATCTGGGACTGAGTTACTGACAGCAATGCTTTGTCTTTCAGCATTACATAGGTAATGAATGTAATATATTATGCACACATAGAATCAGACACTGCATTTTCATGTTTAGTCTGCTATTTATGCTTATTCCTTTTTATTTATTAATAAATAAATAGCCTTCTTAAAAGGAACTGTAGCCTTCTTAAAAGGAACTGAAGTACATTCCCAGTGCTTCATTTGGAAAATACAGAGGCTGTTCTGAATGAGCATTTACCTGCAATGCTTAATCAGACAGCAGTTGGAGGTCCTCAGTCCCAACCTCTCATTTAGCAGGACTTTGCTTGGTTTGTTCAGATTGATGAGATAACAGCTTGAGACAATGAGAGTTTCATTACAGTCCCAATTTTCTTTGTCTCTCCTCTTTATTTGAAGGGTGGTTTAAACCTGACACAGCAGGTATCATATGTGCAGAAATTAATTATTTGGATTTGCATTTAAAGCATCCCATCATTCCATTGCTTAAAGTATAAGCTCAAGTTCATCCATACCTGTTACCTTGTAGACCTTACAAGCTTCACCCCAGTGACAGGTGTGGAAACTCTGTTGAATTAGCAGTATGGGTATGACTCCACTGCCTGCCTGGCTACAGCTTCCCAAATCAACTCATCCCAGTGGTTCTGTGTCCCAGGTAGAATTTGTAGCTGTTGCTCTTTGCATTGAAAGAAATTGCAGATACGTTGCAAAATTGTTATAGACATGAGTATTTATGGACAACTCTGCTGATAAACAATAACGCCTGTCCAGAGCCCCTTGGCCTCTGAACAAGTCACAGACCAAGTTCAAAGATCTGGAGGATGCAAAAGAGGCAAGGACACTTTAGGAAACTGTCCATTATAACTGCCTTTTGCATGGTGACTGGGGCATATTGCTCATGTTTTCATCCACCTGTGAAACACTCAAACTACTAGTTTGGAGAAACTTTGAATAGAATCTCTATAGAGAGGTTTTTTTGGTGCTTTGCTAATCCATAAAAGTCAGAAGACCAGTGGTGAACCTGTGAATGAGATTGCGCCCCTAGATAAATGGGAATGGTGAGGAAGCAGAGGGAATTAATCTAAAAGCATATCTAAGGACCCCAAAAGAAGGCAGGTGAAAGGAACTGTCTTCCTGTGTATGTACAGAAAGTGTCAAGTAGAGCTTGCTCCATTGGTCTGTTACCACTGATCTGAAAGGGAAGAATTTCGTTACCCAGACCTGAAGAAAAAATAACTTCAGCAATTCAAACCCATGCCATGCTAGGACTGGAACCCTAGGTCTGCTGTAGATGCAGAATACCATGTTACTATACCCTCTGAAGTTGACCTCCTAACTGATCACCTCTAAGCTTTTCTGCTTCTGAGCCATTCCAGGAACTTAGACTTGCTCTCTTGGCTTTGAACCTATGAACCCATGATCAGCTATCTTGCTTTCTTCTTTCTGACTTCTGGCCCTTCTGCTCTCTACTCTGTTACTCTGAAGCCTGTAAGTAGGAAAAGACAGTGGTGTGCAGACTGATGTCTTCAAGGATTTTATATCACATGGCACAAATAAATATGTGCCTTGTGATAGGAGCCATCTCTGTGTCACACTGAGGAATGAGCACATGCAGATAGCTGAATTGGAGGCTCTATGTTATAATATATGTTATAATAATAATATTTTATATCACAACTTAAATTATTATTATATTGTAGAAAGGGAGAAGCAGCTTCTGTAGTTTAGACTAATTTAAGGCAGCCTCATGACCAGCTCTTATGATGGCTGGACATAAGTATTTTAATGCAACAAAAGATTAATCTGTGTATTCTGTTGCCTAGCCTTGCTTCTTAGCTCATTTATTCAATACTCTACAGTGCACATCTCTATTCTACTTTTTTTTAAACCTAGGGCTTCATATCTTGGGTCTGCTGTCTTAACAAACACTGAGTTGTTTTAATGACTATGTTTATGCAGCTTCTACTTTGAAAACAAACTAAAACAGTCCTTCTGTGTCTACTAAGCTCAGAAATGTACTCAGTGTTCCTCCCATGCTTTGAATATAACAAGCATAAAATGGCTTCCTTATAGACATTTTCTCCCACAGCTGTGGCATGAAGTATTTGTGAAGTACCATTGGATATTTATTGTTTTTCCACCTAACTCAACAACTTTTATTCATCTGATCACAGAAACTTTTCATCTCTGGCTGCTGTTTCATGTCATGCTTGTTAACAGAAAAATAAAGTCAAAAAAAATTTCAATGAAATGCTTTATTCCTGTGAGAATTTTTCTATTTGTCAACAGACATATAGACCTGACTGATGCAGTGCCACTGAAATGTAGGTCTTACCCTTAGGTAAATCCTCTTTGGAAACTTGATAAATTTCATCTTTTCTTCCCACCACACAAATATCCCTTCAGAGCACTATCTTGAGGGTGTCAGTTCCTCATTTTGGGTTTTCAGTAGCATCCACATAAAAATGAATAGGATTCATATGGACTATGGATAATGGGAAAATAAATAGGTAATGAGAAAAATAAGCACTTCTGATTCCTTCACAGGGCAAGATAAACCATGGCAAAGAAGAACCAATTTCTCTCCATTATATACAAAGGAAATGCTTAAATATGGCCATCTGTGCTGCTGGTATCTAAGTGAAGTGATTGCACCTCAGTCCTTTTGTCAGCTCTTATCCAACTTCATTAATAGCTCCCTGATTTAAAATTAGATTATGCATGGCACAACTTTTGAGTTTTCCCAGTGTTATCACCTTTTTTTTTTTTTTTGGTAATTATCAAGTTTTTCATTGGAAGGTGCACACTTTTCAAGCAGAAATTCCCCATGCACTAGGGAAGGAAACAAGGTATAAAATGTATTGGATATTGTATTATTCAGAAATAAGTGATGAGTTAATTCTCTGTCAGCAAATGACCACTTTTATTGAAATGATGTATTTTCTGAGTCTTCTGTGTCTGAGATCTTAAAAGTAGTAGAACAAGGACAGACAGTGAGACAAACCACCACAGGTATAAATACAAAGCAGATGCGCTTGAGGTTGCAGTTTTTTAACACAAATTCCCTATTTCATGGTCAGATCAGAATAGTTTAATATAAAAAAAAGCTACTGAAAACTTTGAAAATGAATGGCCAAAGGCAATTGTCAGGAAACTCCAGCCCCACCTTAAATGCTCTGCGTGTTCTTAAAGCTTTGTATTTTTTCAGTAGACCCAAAGAGTCTTTTATGCACATAAGAACTGCAGGGCTGTGGAGGTTTATTTAGACCTTGGATCCAATTGCAGAGAAGGGTGGAAGGGCCTGGAGCTGGTCACAACTGAAATCCTCTTTTCAGTTTGTCATTTAACACTTGTGACTGGTATCTCTAGGGACCTCAGACTTGCAGAGTGACGCTGTTAGTGCTGCAGCTACTTGAGTGCAATCTTTCACGTAGGGGGTGATTTGGGTAGTACAATTACATTACTTGAAACTAGCTTGATACTTAGCATTTAATATTCTTCACTTTTGCTCTGTAATTAGCTTTTACTAATGCAATTTAATATATTTGTAACATTTCTTGAAAATCATAGTAGACATGATTTGAAATGAAGCTAAATCTCTTGAACTTTTCCTTATGTTAATTTGAAATGCCAGCAGGGCACCAACTGCTGTGAAAATTAATGAATGAGCTACACCAGACTGTCTTTCATTGCATTTGAATGACTTCATATTTAGAGAGCATATGTGGCAAACAAACTATTCTCCAGCACTACAGACAATGCTAGAGTGAGCAGAATTTTGCCACTTGTGGGGCTGCATGGACAGATTGTGGGTCCTGAGTTCTTTGCAAGCATATTGTGGACTACAGCTCATGGGAGAGGCAAGTGCCTTCAGAAAGTTGTTTTTTCTTTCAAAGAAAACGTTTTAAAGTGCTGTCTCTTCTCCTGGGTAACATGAGACAGGACTAGAGGAAATGGCTTTAAGTTGTGCCAGGAGAGAGGTTCTGATTGGATATTAGGAAGAATCTCTACACCGAGAGAGTCTTCAACCACAGGAACAGGCTGCCCAGGGATGTGGTGGAATCACCACCCCTGGAAGTGTTCAAAAAACATGTAGATGTGGTGTTTGGGGACATGGTTTATTGGTGAGCAAGGTAATGTTGGATGGCTGGACTCAATGATCTGAGTTCTTTTCCAACCATAATGATCCTATGATTCTATGCAATATTATTGAACTAAAAATGTATGCCACTGAGGTAACATTTTTAATTAACAAAGCAGAATTTTGCTCCATATTTAAAAACATCTCAAGCACAACACTTGGCTTTCTTAAGAGTGACGGCAATTTCTCTCTGTTACTTCTTAGATATTAAGCTGCAAAACCTGTATATTTTTTTTTACAATACTGCTGATCTGAGCTGAATTAGCTTATACTGTGCACAATAATTTTATTCAGAACTGCAGATTGCACTTTTTCTTGTCCTGAAGAGCTGGAGAAATTGTTGGCCTTAACAGTAAAAGCAGACTTCCTGTGCAACAAAATGCTTTTCAGGAGAGAATAAGATAAAACTTCTTAACTTCTTAGAATGTTTATAAGCCAAAAGAAAACAAACACATGCAGATAAATTGTTTTCTCTGGCAGTGTTAGTCATGTCATATTTCTTAAAGCCCTACTGGGCTTTAAATCTGGACATTTTTGCCTGATGATGATAAGTGCTGTATTGAGTGCTTGGACAACAGCTCATTGCAAATTCCCTCCGCAGTTCTGGAAAACGGCTTTTTTTTCCTCTCAGATACCACAGCACTTACTTCATTGTGTCCCTGTCTCAATATCTTTCTGTTTAAGCATATGCTTATGTTGCACTGTCATCCTGACACCAACACATGCACATGGCCGCTTCTATCTAGGAATAGTTTGTTGACTCAGGTGGGAAATTCAGTTTTTTGGTTTTAACTGGAAGTAGTAAATATACTTCTTTGTTCCACTGTTTGGAGTCTCTAATAACAAATGAAAATAAAATCAGATTATGCGATTGGTAAAACTGTGACACATTTCATGCCTAGCTCAATTATCAAATAAGCAGTTTTACTCACACCTAGATTAAATAACTGGCACCAAAACCAATAAATTATTTTTTATATTCTGCATTGCAGTCATATAATGAAAAGACTAATTGGATTTGGACTTGGAAAAATGCCACTGCCATGCTCCAAAGACTGAAACATTGACTGAACCGAGAAATAAAATAAAAGTGTGGAGCAGACATAATCTGGCTACTGTAATGTAAAGGAGCCACAATTTCTTCTCTGACTTAGGCTTGATATTTAATGGGCATAATGGTAGTGTTGTGCAAATAGATACAAGCTGTGAAGGCTGTTTAATGGAATCAAGATAATAGAATGTCTAAAGGCATTTTTTAGAAATAGGATGTGAGGAGACTTGTCAACAGTGAGCCCGTGACTGAGCAGGAATTGGTGATGGACTCAGCTGGGCATGGAGCCCTTCTGCCTTGTTCAAGCCAGGGCAGATATATTCACTTTGCATCATTCAGGGCAATTGTCTCTCTGAGTGTGCCTATGCTGCATTCAAGGACAGACAAGGTCGTCTTTTGTGTCATTTTTCATCACTTTTCTAGATAAGTGGCATCCTGACTCTCTGCTCGGTGTCAGACACAAAAGCTTTCAGACATAATTTATGGGTCTGATTTATACATCAAAACACCTGTCACACTGAATGCTTAAAAAATAAATTTTAGAAGTCTGGAGAAGGATGTATAAATGGTAAACATTACAGTGTGATTTCAGGACTGTTCACAGATGTTTTAAACTGGTATCTGACTTATGCCTTGTGGAAGCAACAACTGTGTTGACTATTGCACAGTGCAGCCTCAGAGTGCAGCTATGAAGATTGCCCAGCTGTACATTCAATGGCCCATTGGTTCCTTTTCTCCTTAGCTACAGGGAAAAAGGTGTGAGCCTTTATGGATCAAAACTGCACTAAGGCTTGCTTAAAACAGTTACTCTGTAGGGTACCTAGGCTGTCAGTTCCCACATCATGTATACTTAATATTACTGGATAGATTAATGGATAATTAAATATCTTACAAAATTGTTGTGAATGAAATTTTATAAGATATTCATAATGGAAATTTTTAGACCAAAAATGGGAAGGGATTTAAAATTGTTTTAGACAATTTCACAGCTTTGGTGTGTGTATGAAACATCCTGGTCTCTTTCTATATCTTCTGGCCAGGGAAAGTCCTTGATCTAGGATTTCCAGGCCCTATATGTGAATGTGCTGGTCAGGTTCACTCTGTTCATATTCTCTTCCTCACGCTTTGGTGTCAATGTCTGCAATCTACTGCTGACCCTCTTATTATTGCTGTGGTTTTCCAAAGTGATTGTTTTGGGCTGAGAGAAATTTTTTCTTTCATATTTTTCCTCCCACCAAAATGAAATAAATTTGATTTGGTTTTTTTTTTTTGTTTGTTTGGCTGAGGTTTTTTTTTTTCCTTTTTTAAGATAAAGATTCAAATATTTAAACATTTTTCATGTTGTTCCTGAAGATTTTTTCAGTTTCTCTATGAATTCCTGAATACTATGCTTGATTTAATACTGAATTTATAAGTAATAAATCAGTGTATACCTAACAGAAATTTTTACTGTTCTATAGCATTGAAGAAGAATATAAACTGATAAATATTCATAGTACATAAACAGTATTTCAGTACAGCCTGAATTGAAGTCTACTTTGCAGTGCATGTATAAAACAAACAAAAAACCCCCCAAATAAACAAACAACCCCCCCAAAAAAACCCCAAACAACCAAAAACCAGAAAAGCTACTAAGAAACAAATTGTAATCCCTTCAGTTTGTCAAGAGATTTGAGCTGCTGAGACAGTGCTTGACATTTTGAGTGGTATCATGGAATGCTGTGGGGTGGGATCTGTCAACACTTTGTTTATTAGCCTTAGTGTTCAGGCAGTAACAGCTACCAGGTTGAAATATCATCCTCAACCTATGCTTGTTGTTTAAGTTCTCTAAGCTCACAAAAGTAGTTTAAGGTGGCTTCTTTCCAAATTTAGAGCTGCCAGAGACAAAAGAACATAGGAAACAACAGGTTTCTGGCTCCTACACACATTGCTTCCTGCTCCTACTCTGAATTTATCAATCTGCTATTTTATATAATGTTTTTTTCCATCTGCTGTGTTTAACCATGACATTTTGCCTGAGAAAAGGGGCTGTGTGTTGCTGTCCTGGTTTGGGCTGGGGCGGAACTGATTCTGTTTGGTGGCCTTGAACTAATCAGTTCTGCTCCAGCCCAAACCAGGACTGTTGCTCTTTATTCTGAGATTATCAGGGTGCTCAGAAATGTTGTTAACTATTTTTCATATTGATTGATTTGTTAGGTCACATCCTCTGCTTTGTATCTGTGCAAGACTTCTATGAACCTAACCAATAGCAGAATAAGCATCTCTGTTGTAAGAAAGAGACCATCTTCTTATCTTAAATTATGAATCTGTAAGGCTGAAGTGAGGAATTATTTTGGTGTTGCACAATATGAATAATGCATGTAGCACCATTAAACACATTGAGCATGTTGTGGAACCAGAATCTGCTCTTATGTTAATAAACATTCATAACGTTCACCATAACTATTCTGAATGTTTTATTGCTGAAAGAAATTGTGATCCCAAGGACACTCAGAGATGTTGGTCTTATTACTGTATCCAATTATTAAAACTTATAACTGTATTATTCCCTCTCTCCATTTGACATGGGCAATTAGTCAAAATCTCTGGGTCTTGCAGGCTGTTTCTTTGATATTGGCAAGGGAGTTGGTTGTTTCTTTTATGCAGTCTTATTTAATCAAAAAATGCAAAACCTCCTGTTTGTCTGAAAACAAGGAGAATCAAACAACAGGAGACATTAATCCCCTGCAATTCTCAGCTTGTTTCAAACTATATTGAACCTCAAATCTTTCTCTGTCACATCAGCAGTGTTTCTAAGGCTGTTCGAGCAGCTTCCAAGCCGGTGTGTTCGTTTCCATTCTCTCATTCTGCAGTTCCCCTCATCCCTACACAAATATGTCTACTTTTAACCTTGTTTCTGACTATGTCAGTGTTCAGGAAAAGGCAATGAAGCCTCGTGCTTGGTTGTGTTTCCCAGTCTCACCTTGTTTGCAGTGGTGCTCCCCTAGTTTTTTCTTGAGATAAGCCTAGGAAGGCTGAAAAATGCTGTTGGAAACTAATAAGAGAATCTGTGGCCCAACATAGTACCACAAGGTTAGCTTGGAGAAATATATGGTGGTTAGTTTGCTGATTTGCCTAACAAAGGTTAAAGAAAAGTTCATGTGTGGATTTAAATGGCTTGGAGTCTCTGCCTTGCTCCTCACACATAGATAAATTTGACAGTGAAGAAAATTCAGGTGAGTTTTAAATTAGAACTTAATGAAGATGAGAGACAGGGAGGACCTCTACTGTCAACAATCCCTTTGATAACTAAAGAGCCTGTAGGGAAGACAAATCTGTCCTTTTACTTGCTTTGATAATCAAGGAAAAGAGAATAATCTACTCTAGAAGGGGTTGCAAGCTTTCTACTTTAAACAAGTAAGTTTTATGATAATTGACTAAGCTGGTCAAATAATGTGTAATCACTTCTTCCAGAAGAGCTACTTCTTTTTTGGGGGGTTTCTGTTTTAAAGCTGTGCAAGTTAAGTGAGATAGTCAGTGAAGTTTGTAAGTGAACTTACTTGCTGCATTCACAGAGAGATGTTACTGTCTGTCAACAAAGTGGATTTTTCCAAGATGCAGCAAGTAATTTCCTTGGTGGGAAACAGCAAAACAGTTAACTACCCAATTATTGTAGCAACACATTTAATAATTTTATTTGTTTGATTTAAACCACAGTTCTGGGACATCTATTCTTAACAGTCTAATTGTTACTTTATCAAGAAATGGGTTGACACCAAAAGATCCTTTTGTGTGGATTCAAAGGTTGGTTTAAAAGATAAGTCTCTTTGATTGGTATGACATCTTGAAAAGGAGACTTTAACTCTAATAATATAGAAAATAATAGAATATTTGTATATTTCTTTCCATTGCTTCATAAATTATTCCTATTATGGAACCATAGTTTTTAAGGAAAAAGTGGAACATTCAGTCATTCACTCTGACCTTATGTGATAGAGACCATGGAATTTTAACTTGTTGTACCTGTTAACTTCAGCTCCATCATGGCACATATTCTATAGAGATCTTGAGCCTTGATCTGAACCCAGCAGGGCATGATAAAATTATGGGTCTTTATGGCAGCTTGCTCCAGAAATTAAACATCCTTAATTATACAAATGTTTCTTAACATTATTTATGCTAATCCCCTGACTTCAAACCCTGATTTCACTGCTAAGTAAGAGAGTTCTTTGTATTCTCCTACTAATTTCTGATAGATCCCTTTTCTACCAGAGCTCTTCTGAAAGAGTGTTTGCATGGAGGACTGCTGAGGTTGCAGTATGTTCCCATGACAGTGAGGAATAACTGAAGGTACAGCGTTAATTTGTTTTATGGTTACATGTAATTGTTTACCAAGCTGCTTCTCACCCTTGAAGGGCAATGTCATTAACTTCCATGTAGATGAAAATCCTGGCCAACATTTAGTCAGAAAGCTCATCTTGATGTGACATTATAAGCATACTCTTAGGTGAAATAGAAATAGCAAGGAACTGACACGTGAAAAAAAATAGCAACCCGAGATTTACTTCTCTTAATTTCTCCTGTGTAAAACCCTAGCGCTCTGCCACAGCTGTTTAAGGTGTATGGGGAGCATGGGGGTGTAACATTGACTTTCCCTTTTTTCTGTGTTAGTTTATCTCATTCTTTCTTTCATTCATTCTTTCTCTGCCTCCCATTGGGATCCATGCACAGTTCTCAAAAATGTGTCTACTCTGAGTTGGATTCATTACCTATAATGTTTGTAGCAAGCAAGGCTGTTACTGATTCTGGCTTCCACCAGTGGCTATAGCAGCCTTTTACTGTCTTCCTAAAAACATGTTTTCAAGAGAATACTACATATTTCTTCCTACACTGAGTACCCTCACAGGTTCTCCCCTTGTTATTTTTTCTTCCCTTGAACAATATTTTGTCTTGTTTTATGGTCTTGCCAGAATATCAGTCTTCAGACAAAATGAATAGGGTCTTTAGGCTGTTGTATTTGGTTTTTAGTTTTTTATTTGTTTGGTTTTTTGGGGAGAGGTTTGGGGAGCAGAGGGGAGGAAAGGATTTCAGAAAGGGAAACCATGATAAAGTCACTTATATTTGTACTCGGATTACTTATTGTTTAAGTTTGTAAGGCCAACTGTATTTGTGGCATAATACCTGTTAAAACTTTCACTCCTGGTGATGTCACTTTTTTGTTACTGCTTAAAGTTTTTCTGCTTTCAGTCCTTAAAGCAAAGATATTGAAACTTGTACCACTACCCGTTTGGTCACAACCTGCCTGTTGTGGTTGTTGCTGAACATTATCATAGGCTTATATACTGTTTCACCTATGATTTCCTTTCCCTACTGTTGCATAGAATTCAAAACTAACAAGGTTCTAATTAGAAAACTAAATTTAATCCTTTCTGTAAACAGAGATTTTCTAGTAAAGAAATGCCTTTTCTCTTTCTCTTTAATTTTGATGCTGTCTCTTTTTCTTCTTTATTTCTGCTGTTTGTGATGTTTTGTTAAAAATTCAGAGCTGTTCATGACACACATGAAATAGTGAGTAGCCCCATATCCATCTGCTGGTGTCAAAAGTCCTCAATTGATTCACATGCCTATTTCCGGTGACACACTATTTATTGGTGTCATTATTAGGAAACATGATATTTACAAGCAAGTAAAATCAAAAGAGAATAATGTGCATCATTTTCCTGTATCCTGACCTGTCCTTAGACCACTTTCTCCTGCACTGCATTCTGTAATACACTCTCTCTGTCACCTAATTCCAGGAAATGATTTTTCAAAGCTTATGCTGAGAGAAAGGGTGGCCTATGGTCTCATTTTTCAGCATCTTTTCTGGGTATTCAAGAATTCATGCAGTTAGTGCAGATAGGGGATGTCTCATTTTTCCAGCTTCCAGTGATGCTACCTGGGATGAGCAGGTTTCAAATTATTTTATCTTGCTGCCCCACTAGGCAAGATGAGAAAGTACTAAGCTGTTCCAGCCACCTGCATGTTATAATTAGAGAAAAGAACAATGGCAGGTGTCGACATCCTAACATGAGCCAGGGCGAGTGGGATCTGCACCACCACGGGGCTTTGGGCTGGTTGTTTTCACAGTGTTACCAGCCTTTGTGCCTAAGTCAGCTGAACTCTTAGTCAATAAACCAGTAAAGCAGCATCTTAAGAGACAAAAGAAGAAAAGTTGGCTAATAGAAAAAACCTACTAACAGACATCTTTATTGTAGTCAAAACACTGTGTTCGCTAATTAAAAATGTCTCTGTTTACTCAAGTTGAGCTTGACCTTTCAGGTTTATGGTACAGCCAACAATTTCTACATCTATCATCACCTACTCAAAAACAAGAGACACAAATTTGCTTTCTTATCTCAACCTCAGGCTGTTCTTCTGGTCCTCACTTTGAAAGAATGCTAATTACTTTCTAATTGCAGCAGGCTGGCATCAAATCAATCTCTATTCAGACAAAAATTCTATGCCTGTTAGACACTAAAAGACTTGTACGTTGATAAGCTCCTTTGATTCTGCTTAGAAGTTACACATTCAAGTCTCCTTTAAAATACTATTTCCATTTGAGGGTGAAAAAAGAAAAATAATGTTTTCTAAACCTATCTAATTATATTTGTATAGTAGTCTCTAAAAGAAGCCTAAATCCTGTTCTCATCAAATGAACACATCTGGAACTGTCTTCTCTTTTTAAGTTGATGTTTACTTGACAACCAAAACAAGACTGAGAAGATAAATACCCAAACCAAAAAAATTAATTCTTTCAGATATTTCAATCTTTTTATTGAGGCTTTTTAAAAGGCCAATCACAGAATCACAGAATCATTACAGTTGAAAAGGACCCTCAAGATCATCTAGTCCAACCTATAGCCCTACACTACTCTTATCCCTAAATCATCCCCTGAAGAAACACATCTATGGACATAAGAAATCAAAATGGCACCCACACTGAGGTCAGGGTCCTATTATGCATACCTTGTATAAACATGGAGTGAAAGATGTCCTCAAAAAATGTTCAAAGCACTGACAAGTCAGACAAGATGAATGCTGTACATAGAAGGGAAGGAGGAATGTAAATCAGACAGCTCTAAAGCAAAAAGTGCTGTGAGACAAGGTGATTTCCAGTCAAAAAATATAGATGAGGATTTAAGATACCTCTCTGGTATCCATTCAGACTTAATGTGGAGAAATTTGCAAACCTGGATTTAGAATTCAAGTACACAAACTGTGGTGTGGGTTTTGGATCTATAGATTTCCATCCTCCACCCCCATACAGCCAGAAGTCTTCAGAGGGTCCCTGCCACAAGAGTGCTTCTGTGGAATATAAATCTCTCCCTTTCATTTTTTTCTGGGTTTGTTCAGTTATTGCCAGTCTTTATTTCTCATCCCTGCCAAAGTCTTTGTGCTTTCTGAACCTCCTCTCTTTTCCTTAGTGTAATGTATAGACAATTTGGGAGAGCTCTTTGGAAGCATCACTGTTGTATGTGGGCTTTACATTAAGCTCTTAACCTAGTCTTGTTTCCTTGTATGTTTCCAGAAGGAATTTTTAAGGTGCAAACTGCTGTCTCTGGGGAGCCCGTTCTTGTATCTTTGAGTAATTGCAATATTTAAAATGGTGTACAGTGTGGAGACATGCAGGGTGGTCTGGGGCACAATTAACATCTGTTGGGTAGTTAATTCCTCTGGCATGTTTCCAACTCATGCTGAGACTGAGGACAGCATAAGTCAAACAATTTGTCCAAGTTCTTCCACCAGGCAACAGTGGCTTGCAGAGCACTTGAGCAATTACCTACATTTATGCAATGGGTGTTGACAAGGGACAAGCAAAATAAGCATTTTGTGACTGCTGCAGAATATCTCTGTAAATGCTTCCTAGTAGATTTGTATATTGAAATTACTGGATACTGGCATGTTTACATTTATCAGAGTGCCTGGTTCATTAGCAGAAAAGAGAAATCAATACATTGAGAGGAAAGGAAGAAGGAGAACTGCATAATAATAACAGAGATCCAACTACTAATTTAAAAATGAGGGAGAATTTGCTAGGTTTAGTTTTCATTATGTTAATAAAAGTGTATCTCATCTGTTTTGCTCATTTTTGCACTCATTGAGCTTCACATAAAGCTTTTAGATAAATTTTTATGTTCCACCTATGCCTGGAAAAAAAAGCATGTTTTATTAGATAGTATGTGTAACAACTATTAAGCACTCTATAGAGCACTAGGAGTTTTCTCAATTGCTGCAGTAATCTTACTGTTAGCAGTAACATTTTGGACTGTGGTCATGGAATAAGTTACTGTAGCAGTTTCTTTTTGTGATTACTTCTATGAGTTTGAAACTGAGTGTTTTCAAATAGTAGCAAGAAACAATGTTATGCTGCTGAGCATCAATTCAGTTGCTAGAGCTGCTGCACTACTTCAGTCCTTAAAAATATTTACTCCACTAGTGTTTGTAATATCACTGCGATTAGGTAGAGTGTTCTGGAGGATTGCTGTAAAATACAGTCAGATATTTTATGGTGGGATTTTTTTCTTAAGAAAGAGGGACTTTCCCAACTGTAACAAGGTAAAGGAATATTAACAGAGTTGTGCAGTACCACAATATAGCAACAAAGATGTTCATGTCATAAAATGCTGTCCCAACAGTTAAAGGATCAGATTTTCAATAACAAATGCTTGTTTTTCCACTTCCATTCAGTTTGAGTAGAATTCCAGGTTTTGATACCCTCAGAAATACCAAGCAGCCACTTCAACTGTGTAAATCCATCACCAGGAATCCTGAAATGGCTGTTTGGCTGCTACCAACCACTGGATGCATCCGACTCTACCAGGTACCTGGTTCTCCACCAACACAGCAACTTAAAGAAACACAAAAACTCGTGCTACTCCAGCAATGTAGCCCTACTTGACATGAAATGAGGTCACCAGAAAACATATTCTTTGGGTTTCTGTATTAAATATGACAGAGAAACATTGTTTTGCAACTTTCCATGCATGGGCAGGGTGAGCAAGAGAGGCTTCTTTTGCTTCTGGCAGGTCTGGCAGTCAGAGAGTCCTTGGGAGAAGGCATGGTCTGGCTTAAATCTCTTCTCTGGTCCTTCTAGTGCATAGAAGAGCCAAAGACTGTGTGCTACTTTTGCCTACCCTCTGAAAGGTTATTATGGACACCCTCAGGATGATCATAAAGGACCTTATCTGAAATTTATGGTTCTCAGTGACTTTGGCTTTGAGGTTGGAGAGATACTTTACATTTAGACAGAAACAGAGACTTAGAGCTTCACGTTGGTAGCTTTAAAGGTTTTTAAACAGATAATTTTCCTAGCTTAATCCTTTGATCATCTCCCTCTTTGCAGATTTTTGCTGTCTTTTCACCAGATGGGTTACATATCTTTTTTCTTTGAGGCTTTCCTAGGCTACCTAGAAGTTGCTTGCTGACTGATTGTGTATCCTTTATGAAATGCCATCCTTGCTGGCACCTGACAAGCAAGCATCGAAGTCCAATACCCTTTTGGCATGACAGTAAAAGAACAAGAGCAAAACCAAAGGAAGAATAGCAGTGTATACAATTCTCTTTGTTCCTTAGCAATAACACAAGGTTATTGCTCACCTGAAAGACACTGAATTAGCAACTGCAACACAACAGTGGCTCTAGCTGGAAAGTCTTGGGTTCCCTGGATGTCAGAGAACATATTAGAGTACTCTAACACATCTCTTAGTAAATATCAGTGATAACAGGATGTCTTCACAGGTTTCCTGAGCAGCTTTGATGCCTCTCTCAGCACTGAAATTGTGCTGGGAACTTACTATGGTGTGTAAATGGACACTCTTACTCATCTGTTGTAGGAGTATTTTCTAATTGTTTGAACAGATCTCAGCATGAACTATTCCCCAGTGCATATTTTTAACTAGCTACATCAAATGTAACTTAGCAGTGATACATAAGCTGGTTTAATTGTGTTCAGGAATATAGAAGTTTTCAGATTACTTACTTAGGTGGATGCAGAAGTGTCAGGGGAACAAAGCATGGAGGTAATTGATGTTCTTTGAAAATATTTTTTTACAAACATTTTTGTTTGCCTCAAAATACCAAGAATAAAATTGAGAGCTGGTAATTCATGACAGAAAGGCTTATAGAACAGATAGGATTATATCCATTTGTTGTCAGCCAATGATACAAACCCAAATACATTACTGCAATGAAAGTGTTCAAAGAATGCTTGTCCCAGCAGCTATTCAGCATCATCGGTTTTCTAGTTAAGGATTTATACTGATTTGTCACTTATTGGATACTTTTAATGAATAACCTTGAAAATTCAGGAAAAAGTATTCAGAAAAGAAATTTTCCACTTTTTCAATTGTAGTGGTTTACTGCACTTTAACATATAGTTATACTTGGAATAAATAGCTCTTCCAAAAATGTCTTTAATTCCTCTGTTGCCAGTCTTCCTGCTTAGCCTTTCTGAAGACCCTTGCTGATCAATGGTTTCCATCAAAGATTAGTTTTAAACCAAAGATTTTGAGTTGATTAAAGCTCTTGGAGTGTCCCTGGTGACTGGAGTTATTCCATGTTTATAGAAAACTAGTGTTTGATCTACAGAGCAGCTTTTCTACCAACATTTGCAATATTCCTGCAATTCCCCAGGCTTGTGCTTTGTAAGTACTCTTGGGAAGTGAGGTGACCCCAGAGATGGCAGTGGCAGGCAGGTCCATCACTAACAATTTCTCATTATTTCCATCAAAGCAGCTTTTTTCCATCTTTGCTGTAGTTGTAGAGCCTAATGTCTGATTTTAGTTTCAAGTGCTATAAGAATATGTAGTTTATATATGATTCTCATAGTTCAAAGCCAGCTTTGAGGATCATATTTTCTTACCTTTACCCAAACTATACTACTTGTTTCTGTGTACAGAACTGTTTGATTACCTATGTCTCCCAACAAATACATCTTTAAAGGAACAACAGTGAGTTTTCTGTGTTTGCCCTTGAGTGCAAATGACATTATGATGTAGAATCAAGTAATTTTGGACATTTTAGGAACTTGCTGTTTGTGCCTCTATTTTACAGACTGGGTTCTAAGCTCTTCCTCTGGCACTAGAAGCATGGTGGCAATGCAGCAGATGGGGAAAGGAGTAGTACAGAGGATTTCTGTGGTACTACAACAGCCCAGCCCACTGCTTGCCTGCAGTGTTGAGTGTCTTAAATTTGTGCCATAATTTAAATGTTCCTAACAGGAACATTGCATTATCTGGAGATGTTGGAGCTTTTTAATACTGCAGAAATATAGAAGAATCAAGGTCTTAGTGAATCTCAACATATGTCTTAGGCTATTAGCCACTGTTGGGTGTAACTCTACCTGACTAAAATAAATGTTTCTGATTTGTTCTCTGGAGAAACTCATCTCACCCACACAGTGACTAGTAAGTGTGGCATGGCTCACTAGGCTGAAGTTAGGCTTCCTCCCCAGCTTTTACCTGCCCTAGTTTGGTGCTTCCCCTGCCAAGCAGCCACAGTCATGCCCTACTCTATGAATGATGCTATGGAAAAAGGTTGTTTTTTGCTCAACAAAACTGACACAATTAATTTGTCTTAATTTTGCAAGTGCATACTTATTTCACTAATAACAAATGGAAGCATTCTGGTACTTGCCAGGCAGATAGACTTCTACAGAAAAAGCTGGCAGCCCAGAAACAGGCTTTTCAAGATATGTGGTGATGCATGTTTAAGACATTAGGATTATAAATGAGCATCTAAAGTGAAAATTAGCAAGCTAGTCTAATTTATTAAACCTATATTTAGATTTTACACACACATCTGCTGTTGGATCAATTACTGCTAAGCTTTGTTCACTGTAATATCATAAATTTGGTACATTGATTAATTCCAGTCCGTTTGCTTAATGTCATATGAAGCTTTATGGTAACATCTAGAACACAGCTAAATTAATTTTGATTTTATCTTAGTAACTACATATCTAATACTACAATTTTACACACAGTTTAAGAACAAACTGCAGTCAGGAAGGAACACTCATTTTCATTTCCAAGTAATTCTGAAAATCACAGACTCATAGAATGGCCCAGGTTGGAAGGGACCTTAAAGACAATCTAGTTGCAACCCCTCTGCCATAGGCAGGGATGCTACACACTAGACCCGGCTGTCAAAAATAACCAAGTTCAAAAAGTATTTCATAGAATCATAGAATTGTGAGAGTTGGAAGGGACCTTAAAGATCATCTAGTTCCAACCCCCCTGCCTGGCAGGGACACCTTCCTCTAGATCAGGTTGCCCAGAACCCCGTCCAGCCTGGTCTTAAAAGCTTCCAAGGATGGGGCTTCCACAACCTCTCCGGGCAACCTGTTCCACTGTCTCACCACCCTCACGGTGAAGAACTTCCTCCTAATGTCTGTGTCATAATTCATAATATTAAAAGCAAAAAATGAGTTATTTTGCTGCAATTGAAAATTTTAGCAACGAATTAGTGATGCAAATTTAGAAAATCATAAAGTACCTATCGGGTTGGTCTTTACTAAGTTACACTAAAAAAGAAGCAGAAGCTTCTCAGAAATATGTCTGTATTTTAGCACTTACTTTCTCTGTTGGTTGTGAGCATCTTTAAGTCATCCACTGGTATGACAAACAATGAAGGTAAATGAGAGGGTTCTTGTGATGTTCAATAGTCATAATGTCTTACAACTAAATAGCAACTAAATAGTAAACACAGGGGTTTTTATCCTAGAATATTGGGAGATTTTCAGTAGTACTGACAAGTCTGAGAATTAGATTTTCCTGAAAAGAGTAAACAGTTTCAGAGTGAAATAGTCATAATTGGAAATGTTGAGGTTTCTATTTTTCTGTATATTTGACTAGCTTATTGCTTTCACTGCAGTGTTAATTGCAGTCCCAGGAAGATTGCAAACATTTAAGAACTACACACGGCTTAGAAGCTCTTTGCTGTAAAGGATAAGCAGTTCCCCTGTCATCTGTTTTTTTGCCTCTAACTACATGGGCAGATAAGAGCATCTGGTTGCTTCTCTGCAAATACATTAAATATATTGTCAGCATAAATGTGATGGGAACTTATGGCCCTTAGTATATAAGCCATGTATTTATTCCCTTCTGGCAAATATGGGACTTTCTGTATCATTTTTCTTCTTGAGTTGTATTTCAAATTTATACTCTTGGTAATTGTTAACATTAATTTCTTCTTATTTCCTCCTTTCTTAATTCTTCAATGCTATTTACAGAAGTTGTGCCCACATACAAACTAGTACTCAAGACTTTAAGGCCAGAGGAGCATGTAAAAACCAACAATATACGTAGCCTGTTAGTTTCAGGAGGAGATAAGGATTTAAGGGCCCCAGGGTGGGAAAGAAAATTAAATCCTGATCTCTTCTGCCTGTGGAGAGTATTGCAACCATAAGACTACCACAGTAAAACAGTCTGCAGCACCTCTGCTCATGCTGCTGTCCATTCAGGCACTGTTGGGAGATGCCTTCTTCCTTGTGGGGCCCTTGATGACTTGGTTTGAGTTCTAGATTGCAGCACTTAGCTGTAAGTACCTAATTAGATCTGTCTGTAAGTGAGAGATGCTCAGGATCACAGGAGGAGTCTGTGACACAGAAACAGAGTCCTGAGCTCCGAACACTCAAACCAGTGAGAGGTCATGGTGTTTGGTAGAGCTGGAAGCAGGTAAACTTACCAAGCAACTACTTTTATTCAGATTAATTTATCATTTAAAAATTAAAACAAATCTTTCACTTTTTGCTGAAATACTCTTAGCTCTATAGCAGTTTAACACTACTGACCTCTGCAGATCTTTCTTAATGTAGATAATCCTCTAGTACATAGACACATCACAGAATCACAGACTCACAGAATGTTAGAAGCTGGAAGGGATCTCAAAAGCTCATCTAGTGCAACCCCCCTGCCAGAGCAGGAAAGCCTACAGCACCCTGTATTCCATGAGAGTCTCCCATCCAAGTACTATCCGGGCCCGACCCTGCTTAGCTTCCAAGATCAGACAAGATCGGGAGTTCTCATGATCGTCACGGTGCCACATACATTTCAATTCATTGATAATTTCTCAGAAGCCTAAAAATTCTTATTTTAAAACCCTAATTTAAAGCTAGAAGAGCTGTGTTGCTGCATAACCACAGCAGCCTTACCAGAATCTCATGGGTGTATAGGTAGGGTGAATGGAGATTCAGGGATTTAAACTAGGATAATTTTTTAAAGAACAGGATACTTTCTAGATTTCAGATAGATACTGCAGTATTGTGGTCTTATTTAGCATGCTGTAATCCTTGAACTTCAGCTTTACTTTATAGGTCTATCCAACCAGAATGCAATTTTTCTCACTGTGGACTAAAGGAGTATGTTCTGTATTTGGCTGTACTATGCCAGCATTAATCAACTTTCCTATGGTTCCTAGCTGTGGATAATTTCAGTTATACAGACCCTGAGGAGGAAAGTGAGTGATTAACCCCCAATTTTTCCACTTGTGGTGCCCACAGGTGCCACAGTATCCCTGTCGTAAGGAGACTGGTACCAGCTGTGCTACTGTGCAATCCTCTGTCTGTTCTAGGGCTGTAGCTAAGCAGCAGCCAGGTAAGGTGTTCTCTGGTGGATCCACACCTGGGATTTGTTATTCTCCAGTTGTTTCTTATCTGTGGAAAAAAAAGAGTTTTGGCCACAGTGCTATGAAAGACATCCTCTTTGGTCTCAGTTCTCATTTCTCTCAGCTACTGGTTACCAGCTGTGGGATACACAAACTTCTCCCTTTTATGTCTGTGGTTTTGATGGCAAATGTTTGTGTATTTGCTGCCTTGTGACAAAGTTCGTGTGCTTTGTTCCCACAGCTGCTGGGCTATGGATGAGGAAAAAGCAGGACAATTCCTGTCTTCACCTCTTCTGTCTGTAGAGGCTTATCTCCCATAGCACGTCCCAACTCCTCTCCACTCACCTTATCTGATTTACCCATGAGATTCCTGTAAGGCTGTTCTGGCTATGCAGCAACACAGCAAAAACATTTCTCCTACGAGCAGTGAAGAATCCAAATTTCTCTCAGAAAATGCTCCCAGTAGGTTCAGTCAAAGTGAAAGATGTCAGCTGTTCCTGCACTTGGCCACCCACATTTGCCAGCTGATGCAGGAAAGCACTCTGCATCTTATGGGATTGCCATATTGCTTGTCCTCCTGATTTCATCAAGGCACAAAGTTATCACCATCATTTCAATTGTATTACTGCAGTCAGTGCATTTTATCACGTCACTTCTACCATCCAGTGACATGGAACACATTTGTTAGGATGCATGGGTCTTCTCAAGCATGTGAAGTCTTTAAGCATCATTCAAAAAGTAATGCCGTGACCTAAAACCTCTTTGAAACCATCAGAGAACTTTGAAAGAGGCCATTCTGTGTATAAAGTAATACTGGGAGAGGAGGAATGAAAGATATTAAATAAAAAGAAAATTGAAAATTGTTCTTCTATTCATTTCACAGTTACCAAAATCAATGTGTCTGCAAATGTAGCTTGTCTCATAAATCATTAGGTCACAAACCTGTACAAAGTCAATGTGTTGTCTCTATACTATTAAATTAAATCACTAACCAAGGTAATACTTAACAGCACATTTCACAGAGAATAATATTTTAATGTATTGAAGAGGCCTAATAAATATAGCAGTCAGCTAATATGATTTGAAACCTTTAAGCAGAAGAAAGATAAAGAAAGGTGGGGAAAAAATGACTAGTCATTAGGGAGATAACTTACTGAAATACTGGATTGGCATAATGAGAAATGTCCTACTAAATCCCTGCCCAGTAATTATCGAAGATGGTTTGAATGGAATATATTTGAATTTGGCATCTGCAAACACAAGGGGGTAGATAAACTTTACAGATAACTGGCACTCTCAGTTGAGCTACAGGAAAGACTAAATGGTGACCTATGAACCCTATTTTTACTGAATTTTCCCTACAGCTATATTTATTAAAGGCAGCAATAGGCTGTCATATGCTGAAGAAAACAGTGAAATATGCTGATTTACATCTATTCCAACCCCTAGATATTTTAAGATTAAATCATATTTCAATTCTAAAGACTTATGAAATACTCCACCTTGAATAGCAATACTCTCCCTGCTCTTCTTTTGTCCAACAGGGGAATAGAGTACCTTGGGTTTGGGATTGGTTTGGTTTGTTTTTTTCCCTTTTTTTTTGGCAAAAGCCAAAGTTTAAACTCATTTCTCACAACTCTGATCCTCCTACCTAGTACTTTTGAAGAAAGATGGGAGCTTGAAGAACTCCTGCTATTATGACAGTAAGTGGAGAATAAATGATCAGCAAATTCAGGGTCCTGCATGGACATGTTGGTGGGTGTGCAGTCCAGACCATGGTAGTTCCCAGGTAACCTCTGACAAAGTCGAAGACACAAGTCTTTGCAGTAGCACTAATATATAATAGTCATGCTAGCAGAAGTTGAGCCATGTATTGAAGGCACAATCCTTAACATGAAGGCATCCCTGTCTTGGGTGAAGGAAGAGGAGCACAGACCCTTGACAATCCCCACCTCTGCTAAATCTTCAATCTTTCTCCCCAGAGAGGTGTTGCCCTCGTGGATTTTTTTATCCTAACCCTGACTGTCCCTGCCTTCTAGGTGACACTTAGCATGTTTGGGTGGTGAGTTGAATAAAATACTCATATGTGCTTAGCACATACTTTGGCTCATTACTGTACTTAAGGGTGTACATTTTAGTATTCATTTTGCAGTTAATTAGGCAAAGATCTTTGCTCAGTCACTATAGCTGCTTGGTTTTGTTGTTTTAGCCTTGTCTTATTAATTTTAGCCAGAACAGGACTGTCTTATCTTCACAAGACTCCCTCCTTCAGCCTCTCGGCAGGCCAGCTCTGTGGATCTCCATTCCCAGAGAAAACATAAACATCTCTCAGTTGCAAGCATCTTAACCTTTATCACAAAGTGCACTAAATTAACCTGCATTCCTGTCACTGAGCAAGCCAGGCAGTTATCCAACGAATATTAACTATGCTACATTCAGCTCTTGGCTTCTGTGCTCTTCCCCAAGGAGAATGCACAAGTCAAATGTCAAAAGCTGATCCTTCTTAAGCTGTAGGGAAAAGAAGAAGGCAGGAAATGAAGATGGTGAAGGGAAAGGTTATTTTTAAGTAACAGAAGCTCATGTGCTATTGATTTGTGTTGTTTGGCAAGACGAAAGTCACCACGAGAAGGAGTTGGCATTTGGTCACGGTCTGAGATCCTATGGAGAATTACTGAACTGAAACAGATGTGCAATTGGATCCAATCTACTTTGTATTTGTGAAATTCATCTTTTTATTTATTGATGTAACACATAATGCAAAACATGGCCTATCAATAGAATCCCTAGTGTATGCTCCATTTTATTTTCATGTTTTGAAAATAATATAGATTATGCAAATTTTTGTAACGTGGATATCCTCTGTTCTTGCAGGAGACTAATCATATTCTCGAACACTTAGGCTGTTTTATAATGCTAATGACTGTGGTTAGGCTCTTAATCTTGTGGCTTGAGATCATCTTTATTTTTATGAGGTATTTTATGGTAATTTTAAATTATGTTATAAAAAACATTTATTGTTTTGTAAAGAAAAAGGAAGTATCTATGTGAAAGACATGACATTGTCTTGAGCTTAAAACTGCTTCTTGTTAAGACATGTTTTACAATATGTTTTGTTAGGTGCAATGGTGATGAAGCATTTTCTTCTGGTACTGTCAGTAAGAAAAACTGTGCTCATGGACTACCTATTCTTTAGGTAGGACTGGGACAGGAGTCTTTTATAAAATAACAAGCACAACGAGGTTTTGGTAAGTGTGTTTGTAAGGTAAAATTCTGTCCCTAGCAAGGTATACAGGAATTTTTTGTTTAACTTAAAAAAAAAATGGAATATTGTTCCTTACTACAATATATTCTCCACTAAAATTCCCATGTTGAAAAACTCTGAGATCCTTTCAAACACAAGGTACATCTCTGTGTCTCCATACACAATGCAGTAATTCTAACCTGTGATGTCAAATGGAGCTGTTTGCAGAGGTATGGTACGGAAGGACTTGGCAGGCAGCACAGCACTCAACTTCCACGGCTGTCACAACAGAGGCAATTGTAAAGGCAAATGTATCATGTCTGTATTCACTCCTAAAAATGTCTACATTTGTCTTTTAACACTGATGAGATGAAGTAGTTGTTTAGCTGACAGCAGACAGTTTAACTCAGATCAAACAGATCTTATCATTAAGATAAGATTTTATTTATTGTACTGGTCCCTATCGAAATTAGTGTCTGCTTGATTCTTCATTTTACACTGAAGATGCCTTGTTCAGCCCACCTGTTTGGGAGCTCTGTTCCACATTTCTCTTTTTTGCTGCTTTAAAGGTGGTTGATTTTTTTCACATTTTCTGCCTCTGTTTGCCAGCTGCATTGATTTTTATAGTCATGCCATATTTCCTGCTTTCTAATAGATTCCTGCCCAGTGCTTCCACCTCTAAATCAATGTTTTTAATGCTTCAAGAACTCATCAGTAAGAATGCCTGTAAAATTTAGTCACTCCATTGACACTTATCTCTTACATGATGCTGAAAAGTATTTGCACTTATAGTTTCCTTCAGATATTGTGAAGACTTTTCTGAGGACTGAAATTCAATGAGGTCAGTCTAAGGCAAACAATGTTTTCCTTTCTGTAATTCACTGGAAATAAGACTCATAAAACTGCTAACTAACTGTATGAGCATTTAAATACTCCTTTAAAAGATCATGTATATTTAGTTAATTGTTGCAAAATGTGTTCTCAGTTTCACTGAAGACAAGTCAAGAGCAGTGTGATGGGTGAGCATGTCCTGTGTATTACAGGTCTCTATCAGCCACTGATGCTGTATATATTTTTAGCATAGGCTGTTTGTTATGATTTCTAAAATTCAGCAATGTCAATAGGCAGAAAACAATTTTTTTTCCCACTAGAGCTCAAGGATTTAGACATTTCAGTGTCCTTAAGCAGTCTCAAGCACAAACTTTCTGTCTAGAGAAGACAGGGGCAACAGCAGTCATAACAGGGACGAGATTTGGTCTATTGGCTGCCAAGTGGGTAATGCTGGATTATAAGCAAAAATGCTGTCTACCTAGTGTAGTTTTTAAACAGTGGGTTCAGATATTTCAGTAAGAGTTTTCTTGAGCTGATATGTTGCCTAAACAGTCTGGGTAGAGTCATGGCCATGCTGAGGTCAATAGAAAAGCTGACGTGAATGTTTACAGTATTTTATTGTAAATCTTTCCAAGTAGCACTCGTGTTATTTACAGGTACATATTTATTCAGTCTGGGTGGTTAAAATTTTTTTATGGGAGGAGGACAGGAAAAATTTCAACCTCAATCAGACAGCTGAAGATAGCAGTTTTCATTCACATGCAATGTAAACATTTATTACTATGTCTGGCATGTATAGCTAACAATAATCATAATAACATCATGTAAGATTACAATACGCTTACACTATAATTTAATATACTCCTATTATTATATAATTGCATATTCCTATATGAGATTTATTTATTCTCATGTTGTAATTATTTGTCTTAATCTGTATACCTTGGGGAAGCACTGACAGAGTTGAAATGAGACTGGAAAACTGTTGGCCTGACCAGCCAAAGCAGCAGTAGTAGTTCTGAATTTATACTTCTGCTCAGGGGAACAGGCAAATGGAGTCTAATCTATTGGCCCTTGCAGTTGACTTCTAAGATGGGAGGAAAACATGCTTCCCTCTTCACTGAAGACAAACTTGGATAGTTATATGCTTACTTTTGACATGTAATGTGTAGAGAATATCAGCTTTGATCTTTTCCAGAAGAGAGCCTCAGGATATAGGGAGAGCTGTGCTGATTTGCATGGACAAGCCATGCCTATGAATGGAGTTAATTGTGGTTGCATTGCTTGGAAGTTAGTGCTCCTTTGACTGGATCTTTGAAATTTGGGAGGTCTTGTTTTGTGAAGTGAAATACATCAGTTTTAATCAGAAACCAAAGGCCACCTCTAGTGATCTGGAGGTTTTTCATTGTTGAGTACGATAGTCATAGCTGATTTTGAAAGACTGTTATTAATGGAGGTGTTTGAAGTAATTTCTAGGGTTGTCCCATCACAAACTAGAGGATACATAGCAAGTCCATAGGAGGAAGCAGCTTCTGCCTTACTGGTGCAAATGGACAAGATGTGTCTTTCACAGAGATAAATGGGGCAATAAATGTCCCTGTGTAGACAATTCAAGAAATGTCTGTCAGAGACTTGAAATGAAAAGTTGGCACTTCCCTCGTAGTGTCTTACTGCAGAGTCATCTTCATTTTCCAGAAAAAATGTTGATAAAGGTTTTAAAAATAAACAAGAACATCTTGTTTTATGGTAAGATCATTTCAAGGACCATTTTTTTTGGCTAAACAAAAGCAGATTTCTGGTATGGTACAATAGAAGAGTGATCCTTTTGTTCAGCATCAAATGGAGCTTTATTTCAACATGAAGTATAGCCTTTTCCAGGAACTATTCTAGCTCATTGGCATATTCTACTTACAGATAGTTTTAGAGTGGGTATATGAACTAATCTTTGTTCTAGGCTTCATTTACAGGCCATGGCTTCTATTTTATTTAAGTACTTCACCTTGATGCTCTAAATCAAGGGCAGCTTTGAAGTGGGTAGGTTCTGTTAAATGTAATTACTTTAATCTGAAGCTTAGGCTGAAAGTGAGGCTGCTAAACAAGGGTAGCTACTAAATTAGGGTACTGTTGTTAAGAGCACAAATAGTAAAACTACCTCTATTAAATAAAGGATAGTAACTAATCAAGGAGGGATTATAAATGAAGCTATGGGGCTTGTTTCAGATTGAATATTATGCTATTCCCAAAATGAGAAACCACATCTCCATATTTCCTCTCTTGTAAATGACCAATGACATACATAGTGTCTATATCCTTGTGTACCTACAGGTTCATAGCCTAGTGAAGTGTAATGCAATACTGTTACTTGTTTATATGCTCTTATTTTTCATTCAGCACAAAAAGCTTTTAAAAGGGGAGTCCTTAGTATTTTCAGTGACAACTGTTTTGTGCTACAGAACCATTTATTTCTCTTTCTAACCATAGTTTTTAACTCTTTCCATTTGTGGTCAGTCAAATTAACATGTCTTCCCAATATTCATAGGACAGCTTATCATTCAGATCTTCCAAGTGACCTTTTCTTTTGGATCTTCTCTATCATGTCAGGTTTTCTAACCTAGTCTATGCTGTCATGCTGCACCCAAACTCTTATGATTCACTGGCTTTCAGTCCCTCAAAATGTTTCCAGGGATTTATTTAACCTGTTAAATCCCAATCTTTCTATTCCTGATTTGTAGGAGAAATGAGTACAGTACTTTTGACTCCCTTTATTGGATGACAAAAATTTCAACCCAGCATTGCATTCATTATTTTGGCAACACTCCCCTGAGATTCCAGAGATGCACTGCACAGGCAGGAACTGGAGGATTTGATGCCTTGTCTAATTAAACTGTCTGTTTTAATGGAATGCTTACCTTTTTGTTAGTAGACATAATGGGAAAATGTAATTCTTACCAGGATAAAATGACACCAGAATATAGAGAATCCAAATCTGTTTTCTGTGTTGACAGTTAAAACTAACATCAGGTAGGAAAAAAAAATTGTTGAAATTGGCTGAGTTTTCTTTGTGTGGTTAAAGGAAGCAGATAAGAGCAGTTTCATGCAGGGAACAGATCAGGTAAATAACATCTTTACAGCATTTATGCTTTTGGAGTAACAGGAGCAATTTACTTTTCATTTTTTAAGGAATCATTGGCACATCTAATACTGTCTGAGTCACCTCTGTGAAATATTTTTCAGCATTCAGAAGTCATCTCAAGTGGCTTATTTTCTTCACTGTTGTTTTCCTCATCTCACACATCAGTTCCTCTCTGTCACAGCTTTTCAAAGACAGTCTGTTGGCATGCAGACTTCTGTATCAGAGGCTTGATTTCTGTAACCATTGTGTGGCAGAGACTGAGCAAAAGGAAGAGAACTCTTTGGACTTGTTCTCAATATTAGAGCTTATTTTGAGAATTTTGCTTCAAAGCCCAGCATGACATAGACATTTTCTGGGTGATTCTTTACCCTCTCATTTTCTTTATACATAAAATATCCTGTGTAATGGAAGTGCCATAAAAGCAAGCATATCCACTTCTAATAGTCACTTTTAAATTTAGCTTAAAGTACAATAACATAACCCATAGTGATGGGCATCCATATTATTAACTTCTGATGCCATGGAAGACATAAGGACCATAATCTCTACTTATCAAGTCTAACCAGAGTGTTAAAAGCAAAGGCAAGTATTAAACACAGAATTAACAATGTTAACATTACTATAAAATTACCACTTAATGTTTTTCATGGTAGCAGGGGCCCAAATCTTCAAAATAAAGGATTTTTTCTTTTTTATTTTTTTATATAAGGAATAAAATCAGTTAACTAGCTAATCACTGTCTCCTCTTTTGTTCAGTAGCTGTTTTATCAAACCATTATTTGGGTTTGTAGGTAGAACTAAACACCTTCACACAATGTTACACTTTCTGTACAATACTTACATTCACAGTGACTATTCAGAGGATGTTGTAAAGTCTAAAGCCAGAAAATTATTTTTGCATGTTACCTCAGGGAAGCAAAATTTGCATTGTATGCTAGAGTACACTCATTTGTTGACTGGTTCTTTTTCTTTGGTAGGAAGCTAATATCTAGTATTCCAGCAGTTCTTTCAGAGATTTATGAATCTTCACTGTTTTTTAAGTGTTTTTGATTTGCATTAAGTAACAAAGTAATCACTACCCAGAAAAACAACAACACAGAAATAACAATAAGAGTATGAATGGCACTTACAAAAGCTAACGGTGAGGGAAACATATAGAAAGGCATCATTTAGATGTAATTATGAATCTAAATCTAAGAAGATGCTTCAAAAAGTCTTTGTTCCAAAAAAAACCCCCAACCTATTAGGAACTTACTTCTTAGGCAACAGTATTTCTGCCAAGCTTACATTTTAGCTGCTGTGCATATTTACAAGCACTCTGACCTATGTCACTCAAAGCTCACTGCCATCTAAGATCCATTTCAGTGGCAGCACAGCCTAATTTCAACCACTTAGCTCAGTGTGCAGCTGGTTTGAATTGTGAATGAAAATGAATTAATTTTAGATATGAGTTTTAATTAATTTAGTTTTCATGCTTTCCATCAGATCTGGTGAAATCTTTGAAAACATCACTTGATCTATGATAATAGATAGTATCTCTTTGAAACAGTGATCACTAAGATGAATACTTTTCCTCTATTGAGGTTTTCCCTGTTACTTTGACACCTATTACAGAGCTTGTCTGAGCATATATGCACAAACATATGCAGTATGTGTACAGTTCTATATAGACCAGTCAGCCTCACCTCCATCCCTGGAAAGGTGATGGAACTCTTTATCCTTGACTCGGTCTCTAGGCATATCAAGGATAAGGGGGTCATTAGGAGCAGTCAGCATGGGTTTACCAAGGGGAAGTCAAGTTTGACCAACCTGATAGCCTTTTATGAGGACATAACCAGGTGGATAGATGAGGGTAGGGCAGTGGATTTGGTTTATCTTGATTTCAGTGAAGTGTTTGACACTGTCTCCCACAGCATTCTTGCAGCTAAACTGAGGAAGTGTGGTCTGGCTGATTGGGTAGTGAGGTGGATTGTGAACTGGTTGAAGGACAGAAGTCAGAGAGTTGTGGTCAATGGGATGGAGTCTAGTTGGAAGCCTGTGTCCAGTGGAGTCCCTCAGGGGTCAGTACTGGGA